>KN480091.1:24301-36016 GCA_000787095.1 Periophthalmodon schlosseri
TATATAATATATAAATATAAATAAATAAATATATGTGTGTGTGTGTGTGGCCACATTTATAAAATGTGAATATAGAATGGAAAACAATTAAGTTATGTTTAATTAGTGGGATAAGGGTGTTGCATTTGCTGACATGGCTGATTATTTTCACTCTATGGAAATGTTTAAAAAGTGATGATGAAAATTGGCTTTTTTCAAAAACCAACTGTATATTAATCCAGAGAAGAGCTGAATGACCTCGTCAGCCTCTCTGGACCTGAATGTGCACATACTGCATGTAGGACACCTTTTCTTTGGCTGTCAGCACTCGTGCCAATGACAGATGACAGTGCTTCAGTCAGGACCATCTCCAGGAACAGGCTCACCTCGGGCCAAACGCTCCGGCCCCCGTCCATGGCATCCTCTCTCTAATCTATAAAGTGTCTGCTCATTCATCACTTGGCTTGTGGTCTTGTGATTCCACCCGCACCTCCGCATCCCTCCTTTTAAATAACACTCCCTACAGTACATCTTTTTGGCCTCTCCTCTTTTCTTTTCCTTTCTGGTGTGATTGAAAACTCTGTGTGCGGAGACGGGTGACCGATGTAAGTGAGGGAGCGTGCTGTCCCTCAGGACCTGTTTTGTAGAATAGACTTGTTCTCAATATGCCAGACGCTGAAGAGAAATATGTATGTATAAAATCACACATTGTCAAAATTCCACACAACATGGTCCCTTTCTGTGCCAGCTTGTCCTCTTTCAATGTTATTTCACTGAACAGAGCCATGTAAAATTCATTTGCAAACTGCTTTTTTTTTTTTTTAATATATTTTATCGTCTCTCCTGTCTGTTGTTCAGCTATATTCGGGTATGGCCACTAGGGGCAGTGTTGCAGCATCAGAATCGGCTCCAAATCTCCTTAAAATCTCCTGCTCTTTCCTCCCCTGTTCCTGTTCATTATCCCTACCCCCTCTCACATAGTATATCGTGTCAGAAGTCCTGGATTCACCACCCAGCCAGCCTAAGCCGTCTCTTAGTCCTGGAAAGCATGTCTTAGTACCCCTCCATCCTTATTTCATTTAGTGCTGCTGTCTATTAACGGCTGTCAGACATGTCTAAATCCGCTTTCATGGGCGGCAAGCTTTGATTCATATTTCCTCAACTCAAGTATAATTAAATGTCTTTCCAATGTCATGTTGAGATGTTTACGCTTTCAGAAGGCATCTTGGAGCAGTACAGAGAGAACAGTATAGGCTACTTTGTTGTAAATCAAAAAGAGGATTTTCCACCTCATTATACCCACTTTCTATTTGTAAGTAAGACATACAAGGGTTTAGAACTATGTAGGGTAATTAAATGTGTTCTGAAACATATAACACACATGAATTTATTAAAGCAGCTATGACATGCAAGCAAGTAAAAGTATAGAGTTATGTATTTTTGAAGTTTTGAAGTTCTGATATTGTGTTTAGGGCTGTGAAGTTAACTGATTTAATCACGATAGAGATTCAGGAATTTCTAATTGTCAATGGGATCCACAGCCAATCCCCTAAAAGTTCATCCCCAAAGGGTAAAGCATGTGGTTTGGAGCTCAGACTTTGGAGGAAGACATTTTTGTAAAATTAAATGGCACTGATTAAAAGTATGTATATTTTCTGATCAGAAAAGTAATATTTAAATCCATTTTATTTGTACAGAATAAGATAAAAAAAATCAAATGGAAAATCTTGGTTGATCATCACGCATCATCCATCTGTATCAAAACAAACAAGGCAGCTTGGGAAAAAAAGAAGGGGAAAAAATATCACAGGGGACTGAAAAACAATGTGGATTTCTGTGGAACCAGTGAGCAAAGCACTAAATCCTTTCAACCTGAGGTGAGAGAAGTTTGATTTTGTTGACCAATGAGAACCTCATTTTTAAAAAAAACAAAACAAACTGAAAATCTTGAGTCTAAAAATCATAATAACATTTTTGTCAGATAGCACAGCCCTAGTATCAAGACCTAAAGAATAAGAACCAAACCAACAAAATCATCATCGTCACTTAATAAAAATAATAATATGTTGCCATTTCAATTTGAACTGGAAAATTAAAATACTGTATGTATGATCTTCAGTGTGTACCATGGCTTAGACTTGCTGGTTTGTACAGTAACATATGCTGGTGTCATCTCTCAATCAGCTGGCATTAGCCCATCTTTGTCTGGATCATGACACACTGAGTGACAGACGCTGCTGCTCTATATGATCGACCCTGTTTGTTTTGCTGTTTGTATGGCATGTTCCATCAAGGCAATCCAGATTAAGTCACCTCAGCTGCTTTGACCCCTGCTCATTTCTGTGCCAGGATAGATTAAGCCCACTGTAATCCCCCTGAGCCGCGCGCCCTGTTGGATATTTATGGTAATAAGTAAACATATGAATAAATAATCCGTGGCAGACTTTGGACAGCTGCAACTCCTACTGTTTGGCAGCCACTTCAGCATTAAAACTCAATGTTGTTTCCAAGAATGTGGAGGAAATTATAGGATATCAATTAAAATTTTCTTTTTATAATTTACACAAACATTTTACTTATGGAATGGTGCAATGTAGTCCTATTATTAACAGTTCATTTGCCACTCAGTGTGAAACAAAGAAGATGGATAGTATTTGAGTTGTTATATTATTTGCAGAACCAGTTTTATTAGTATGATTTTCACATTGGAGACATGGCAACGTGGTTAGTACATTGGTTCCAGAATACACACTTCTTCAATACTTTAAGATGTGAGTCAGGTTGCCTTTTTTTCCAAGTTCAGAGGGGTGTGATTGACAGGTGGATTAGCCAATCAGGGACACGCATGATCCATCTGTATCAAAACAAACATGGCAGCTTGAGAAAAAAAACAAAAGGGAAAAAATATCACTGACTGAAAAACAATGTGGATTTCTGTGGACTCATTGAACAAAGCACTACATCTTTTGAACCTGAGGTGAGAGAAGTTTAATTTTGCACCTTCATTTCACACGTGTCATTGAAATAAGATAAACCGATTGCACTGTACTGTCTGAATCTGGCTCGAGGCGTGACAGAGGGAGCGGTGACCAGACTGATATCCCTCTGTAAACAGGAAATATTCAGAACTCATTCAGCAAACAGTAGATTGATTTACTGGTTCTATGACATCATGGGTTTGGTTTTATCAATGCATTTGCCTCCACTGACTGCCGTTCTTATTTAATCCTTGCTCTCTGGTCTGACAGAATCCAGGTCACTCCGCGAGAGGAGACTATGATTACTTTGGCGCCTTCTTGGAAAAAAACAGCCTCTGCTCTGCTTCCTCTCCAAAAGCCCTCCGCAAGTCAACAAAATCAAGCTGTTTACCATTGACTTCATTATCCATCTCTCTCTATGGCACCAACAGTCGCCCTCTCCAGCCCTAACCAATCAGACCCCCGTGGCCTTACCTCACTCCCCCCTCCTCGAGTATCTCCACAACTCGGATACCGCTGGATTTCATTCCCTGGGGTTGAATTTATCCAGATTGGAGCACTCAGCAAAAGGGCATTATCCCGGATTACATGTCTGTTGGGCGGCAGTGTTAAGTAATTCGACCAGATGCTGTTGTGATCACTGGGTCACCTGCATAGACTCCACTCTTCACAACTGTCTGTTGTACTGGGCAGAACTTTACTTACCTCAGGCTGGTTTTTGATAGTCACCCCTATATTTGGAGATCTCAAAACATGTAGATTTGGGAAAGTTTTCATATAGTACGTGTCCCTGGTGGGATTTTAGTTGGTAGCAGATTATGGGGTAGATTAAAAGCTTCTAAATTGCAAAGAGGAACAACAGTCTATGTTTTTGTGCTAACCAGAATGCTGTGGGAATGTGTTGTAGGAAGCACACTGATGAAACATTGTGGTATTTTTCCTTGACAGGGACAAAGCTCCTGCACGGGCGTGTTGCAGGGAAAAATGTGGCTTGTTCTCAAGTCATTTTTTAGTTATTGCTTGAAGGTTTGCGTAAATAGATGTTTTAAACTTGCCAACACTATTTGTCTGTGTACATGTTCAGCATAAGCAGGCACAGCAAAGTGCAACATCTAAAATGATGGATTTTGTAAAGTTGCTTTTCCAAAGTGCGCTGTAAAACACTGAAGAAGAAGTTTTGTAGATTGCCTTATTTTCATATTTATAAGAAAAACACATTTTGTTTATACAATATACATGCCCTCCATCCACTTGGAAAGACATGGACTTCAATGCATATTCAACCAGCTTTGGTCAATGTATTTATATAGTATTTGTGACACAACAAAGAAGCAATAAAACTTTATATGAGAAACTTTGAGCCCAATCCACTATACGGGCTTATCATCTATTCTATGTTTTTTTTTAGTATTGTGGTGTACTTCCTTCAACTCTAACTCTATAGGCAGTGTAAATGACTTTGGAGGCTGAGTGCGGCACGGCGGTCTGTGCATGCTACATTTGTGGGTAAACAGTCAGGAAAAGCAGTGGAGCGATAGAAGGCGGCGCACAAGATGCATGCGTTGTTTGAGCGCGGGAGGCACTTGAGGAATTGGCTTGCTGATCAGATAAGCACTTTTTACGGTTTGGAGGGAACTTTCTGGGACAGCTCAATATTCCACCTGGGTGAACTTTCCCTTCCCTCTCCATCTGCTGTATTTCTTTTCTTGCTTAATCCAGCCCCCATGTGCCAAATACGGTTAGATTACACGTTTTATATGCATGCCTGTGATCTTGAGTGGAAGTTGTTTGGGGAAATACCGGAGAGTATAGTGCCGTTTCTCGATTGTATTTAATGTCTTATTTATTTATTTATTTATTAGGGGTGGGACAAGATACAAGATAAAAGATACAAGATCTCGCATCTTGTCTCGTCTTGTGGAAACAAGACGAGACAAGATGCGAGATTTGGCGCATGAGAACGAAAGGGGAGATTTAGAATTTGCGTTTTTGGCCTAACATTTTTTTATTACATTTTTTTATTGTAGTAGTAGACCTACTTTTTGGAACCACAGCTCCTCAATGTAACTTACCGGCCCTTAACTCTTTTTGTCCAATCTAGATGTTTAAAATCTCAGTTTTTAAAAGAACCAAATCTTTTTCTTTCTCATTTTTATGCATTTTTACACAGGTTTACACTGAACCAACACAAGAATTAGTACAGAACATAGACTGTATATAGATTATACAAAATTTCAAAGGGTAAACACACTCTCTGTGATTAGTTTGTAGATAAAATGAGTTCTCACATTGGATATTGCCCCATCCCTATTATTTATATATTTTTTTCCAAAATTCAAGAATTAGTATTTTGGTGATGCAACTGCTTTCATGCTTTTTTGAGATGTGCAAACAAGTTGAACCATTGTCAGGTTAAAAGAGGCTGCCACAAGAATTATGCAAGTGCTTTGGTCTGCTTATTATTTTTCCTATGTGTGCTGTTACAATAGACTTTTTGACTGTGTGTTTGTTTGCGAGCCTGATACGTAAATGTGCAATATCTGTACATTTACTACTGTATTACAACAATTACAGCTGCGCGCTGTGAATGGCAATATAAATGCAAATGAGCCTTTTAAGTTGTACAAGCAGATTCAGGGCTCCTCACCTGTGGATGAATGTACTTTTCCTGTGACAACAACTGCTGTTTGTGTGTGGGAAAAGCTAATTGTCATGGATGTTTATAGTGCTGCAAATTGTAGGCAAATAAATGGCAGTGGGGCTTGTCCACATGAAGCAACTATAAGTTTAGTTTAAAAGGCACCGCGGCCTGAGCAATTACTGTGGCTAACTGGAGACAGACTGTGAAGTAAAACAGATACACTACCTACAGAGGAAACCTATTCAGTTAGTGTGGGCAGGTTTACTTATACATTCAAATGAAACATACATGTTTGACTTCATATGTTTATATTATCATCATTCTAGTTTATACATTTGATATGATACAGGATTATTTCAGAAAATACAGTCTGTATAGTTGTATAATTACATAGACTTTGAACATGCTGCAAAGGTTAAATTCATAGTATTTAACTTTTATGATGTATTAAAAAAAACTTTTTTCAAAGAATGTTTGATCTGCCAAATGCTAGAGAACCACATTAAACATATAGTATCCCACCAGCGTTTTCAGCCAGAACTCTTGAAACTGCTTCCCACCATCATCTGTGGTGATGTGTTGAAGTTTTTTTTTTTTTTTTTCACCAGATGCCAAATGGGGCTTTGTGCCACCTGCTTACTAAGACAATTAAGAAATTGGGTAGAAGGGCCCATTCACAGGCATGGGTGCCAGCAACCGCCATTATACAACCCCTTACCCAACAAAAAAGCCTTTTAGTGCCACTAACCTGGAGCCACGCCAAGTCCTATCAGTCCTAATTGTGTATTTGTTGAAGGAAGTGCAGTATTTGACACTTGTCTCAGTGAAGCTTTAACAGAGGCGACTTGATTTGCATATTGATAGAAGCACAGACAAGATTGGGGATAAAGAAAGGGGCCCAGCTTAATTATACTTTTTTTGGGAGAACAATGTAATTAAACACAAGCGCGGCATGGAGATTGTGGACTGGACACATATGGATTCTTCACTAAGATTAGAACAAAGCTTGGTGCCACCACACAATAATGCAGATAATGAAGAATGGTCCCAAACCATAGAAGAGAGACTTGGCATTGATTCTCAAGATTAATATAACATATATGAAAATAGCTGTATTGATTGCAAGCTACCGGCTGTGCTGTTTCTGTATGTGGTACTGTTGGGATTCACTCTGCCAGCTTTAATATGCAGTCTATTTTTGCACACTGTAATAATGTGGTGTCACAGGCAGGATCAGCTAAAGAAGCCCTTCTGCATATAGGCCAATGATCCACTCACAACACACCGTAAAGCACATTTTCAATCACGTGACAAAAATCTGTAGAGTAAAGGGAGGGCATCTGGTGTAAAATCTGAAAAACGTTCACTGTATATTAGAGACAGACTTTCTCTAGAGACACAAATAGAAAAGCCAAATCATTTTGCTAAAAGAGTCACAATGAATAGAAGCATGACCATTTAAATGCTGCTCTACCGATGCTTTAAAACATATTGTAGCACTTAGACATTTATTGTATTTTATCAAGCACAATTTAATACTGTAGGAGTTGGCTTCAGCACTGAACAAATGCTAATGTACATTGGAGAGTATAAATGATTTGCCATCCTTTCAGATGGGTTGGCAGGAACCTCAGTCTGGCTCCTGTCCTGAGAGAATTCAAAGCGGTCATTGCTCCATCCCTCCAGGACATTAGTGCAAATCCTAACAGAGCAGTTATTCCTAAAACCAAACTGAACCAGGAGATGAAAACTGAACTGAAAACTGAACCAGGAGATGAAAACCGAGATGAAAACTAGAACTGGAAGTATTGTTATAAGCGTAGAACTTTAGGATCAGACACGAAGTTATATTTATATATCACAGTTTGAGATCAAAACAAAAACAAAACATAAATGAATGAAAGGAACCATGTGAAGACAAGATCTAAGTTTCACTTTTTAATTCCAGAGCCCCAAACTGTCAACATCCAAGAAAAAGGTCTTTACATGCCCCATGAAGCAATGTAATGCAATTTGTCACTATTAAAATAAAATACATCTGGTTGACTCAAACTATTATGGCTTTATTCTTCTAAATTAGCATGACATTTTCATCGACTGAAACAAAAAATGTTGTCAAAAGATTAACACTATAACTAAATTAAAATTTCTTGTCAAAATGAACACTGAGATCCACTGCAATTGAGCTAAGTAATCCTTTCTTTTGGCACAAAGCTTTGGCTGCTGGTCAATGCTAAGTGGCAGGTAGAAGGCTGGAGGCTCCTGGCAGGCCACCCCTAATGCCCCCCGTTTGATCCGTCACCTTAAAACCTGAATTAATCTAATCAAAAAGCAGCTCTACGCATTGGGACGTGCCGAAGACAAACAGCTGGAGAAGGAGCACAAGGCCTCAGGGGTGATCCGAGGGCAAGGCCATCCATTTGAACAAGAGCGACGTGCAGGGACATAGTGGAAAATGCCTGCGGTGCACAATGACGAACAGACTCCACAACACAGATTGGATTAGAGTGGCATGAGCGAGAGCCCTAAAAGCCATGCACGGTTTACTGAGGCCTTATCTAAAGCGATAATGTTACGAGAGAAAGGTCTATATAATGACATCTGCCCAGTGAAAAATATGGCAATACAAGGTTGCAGTGGATATATGGTTTTGGGATGGTCGTGTCATCTGCTTTTATGAGGCACAAGTCGGTAGAGTCTATGGATGTTTACTATAGCGCAGCACTATGGCACTGCGCACTACGGGGCATCATTACAGGTTCAGTGCAATTTGGACCCAATTTCATCACTCATGCCCAAGAGACGTTTTTGGAGATTATATGACCCAGGAGCAGCTGGAGAGTTGGACTAAAAGCACGGCCACAACACAAATCAGTAATATAACTACAAATATGTATCTATAAATGTACTACGGTTGAAGTGTGGCCGCTGTATCCCAAGTGTATCTCAAGATTATGGCAACATTTTGAGAAGATTCTTTTCTTTACCTATTTGTCTACTCACAGAAAACATTATCAAATCAAATACTAATACTTGCATTACTCACAATTACAAAAAAAACCCCAAAAAAAACTGAATGCGGAAATAGTTTATATTTCGTGTTTTGGTGGTCATTAGCCAATTCAAAATAAGCTCCCCACTTTGAGTTGCTAGACCAGTTTGCAATAAACCCAAAGGGGCTCTTTGAGATATAAGGTGTCCCCCATAAATGAGCCAATGCCATCCTGGATTCATTTGAGATTGTATTGCAGTTTTTAAATCAGTAGGGGCACATGTCTGAGCGATAACCACATACAGGGAACATAATTGCATTTTTGTTAATCACATAACTTGAAATCTTATCTTAAATTCAGAAAATACACATTTTTAGCCACAATTTCAACAAAATCAACCTTTGCTATAGTTTGAACATTGATGAAAACCATTTAAAGTAAACGACCATCATTAAATTAGAGCCTCGAGAGTGCAGTGCTTTTGGCTTTGTAGTTGTTTACTCTCAGCGCTACTTTTACTTACTGCTCTCCTGCTTTTGATCATCACCTCCATATTGGATACAACACGTAGAATGAACAGCTCAGACTGCGGCACAAGTGACTTTCAGAGTTCTGTGTGACTCTTTGAAGGCTGCCAAACAAGTATCTTTCATCTCCAACCAGCAGCTGCGGCAGAGCACAAAGCAGCACCAAATATGAGGAAGATAGATGCAAGCCCGGGTTTGGTACCAAACTGGAAGATGCTCTGTCAATATGGAACATCAACAGCTTGGTACAATGTGTCAAATACAAACACACCACACTGATAAATCTAAAATTAAAAAACAAAAAAACCAAAAACAAACATGATTTCTTTTACAGTACACTGGACTCACTTGATATATTTAACCTGATTCAACAAGTGTAAGAGTGACAATGCCTTGGTGGTGGTCGGAGCTCCCACAGTGTTCAGTTTTAAGTTTGATAAAGCATCACTCAGACTGCAACTGGACCGGTTTAGTTGGGGTGTGACACTCACGCGAGAACCGGAGGCTCTGCTGTGCTGTTACTGCCTTTGGAGCTGATCACGCGACACCACGTGTTCATGTGATGACTATTTACTTATTAAGGGAAAAGGCTTGTGGTCGGCTCCAGTGTCCAGCAAAAATAGAATCTAACAGATTTGATCCAGAGCTCCTTAGCACCTCTGCCGGCACCACTGCACTGCACGGTGCCGTCTGAGCTCCTCTCGAATATTGTACTATACAGAATACTTACGACCACTGGAATGGAGCTGGAGCTCGTGCAGTCTGAGCCCGGGGTGACCCTCAACTAATAGTTTGTCAGAAACATATTTCATCATGTTAATAAACTAATAAATTACTGCTCAACTTAAAGGTACACTGTGTAACTTTTCTAGTGGGGATCCCCCACCTGCTTGTCTCCTTTGAAATGTGATTCCTTTGCCTGGAATGTTCCACATTACGGTATTACACTTATCTACCTTGCATTTATTCAAGTTGTTTTTATTGCCACAAAAATACCTTGAAAAACAAGTCTCCACAGATCTGACTCCCCAGATCTGGCTTGTATCTTCACCTGCTTGCCTCCATTGAGACAGACAGGTCTAATGCCATAAAGTGGTACATTCCATCTCCATGGAGACAAGCACGTGGTAGACTCTCCACAGGAAAAGTTACACAGTGCACATTTAAGAAAGCCAGCTGTTTCAAGTGTATGGATGTATCTTCTTTACCTTTGCTCGCTAGGGAACATGCCTTAGGGGAGGTCTGTGCTCTCCAGGCTCACCTGAGTTTTCTCCTGGACTGACTCACAGTTGGTTTAAAGCACGGAGAAAAAAATCTTCCAGAATCTGTTATCCTTGAATTAATGATAGAACAGGAGCAATGGTGTTCCCCCACTGAGACATGAACCAGATTTCCACCCCGCGCTCCCTGGAGGTGAAGGCCGCATCATCTGACAGGACATGTGGTCCCAGAACATGGCCACCAGGGGGTCCATGTCGCCACCTTAATTGTAATGTCTCCTTCCTCCTCCCTGAAAAAGTAGGCCAGCTTTCCATAAAAGGAGAGGAGCGGACGGGGAGAGCCGGTGTTTGCGAGGCATGCCGCATCATTTAAGTTGACAGCGCTAATAAATTACACCAACAGATTGTGGCGAACAAACAAAGCTCATTGGAGGAAGGTGGAGAATTAGCCAAGGATGACGAGAAACGCTTAATAAAATACAAGAAATAAAAAGCACTTGAATGGATGTCAGGTGCACATAAAACACACATTAACAAGGTACAATGACATTTTAATTCTTTCAAGTGTGGCTCTATTAAAGAACGATATAATGAGGGAATATTTCATCCAATGGAGTTTCTAACTACTTTACTCTTGTATCTTTAGCTTTAAGATAATTTAAAGGTCTGTGGTTCCTTCACCCATGACTTTTTGCTGTCAATTTGGTGAGGCTCTATATTTTCATTTCAGTCTCCATTATAGATTTGTTATTGCTAGAATATTCCACAGTATGATATTGAACTTACAGATCTCTGTGAAGAGATCAAGTTAGAGTCAAGTTAGAGGTCAGATCTGTGGGGAGGCGACCATGTTCACAGTCAGATTGCATGTTTTTCAAGGTACCTTTCAAGGACCACTGCAAAAACCTGTCATTGAATAGATACAAAATCAATTAAATTCTATACTGTGGAAAAATCCAGGCAAAGCAATAACATCTCCATGGAGACAAGCAGATGAAATGTTACACTAGTACATAAAGAACTAGTCCTAAAAAAGATTGGTGCTGGCAAAAATCAAAACCAAAATCACACATTTAAATTTTGAATTGTTTTGTTGTTATGATTAGATAGCTACTAATGGTGATTGTGGTGGGGCTGAAATAATGCTTTAATCAGTGCTGTACAGTTTCATCTGGATGTGTTTATCCTCGTTGATGACAGTGGTAAACTCTATACTTCTGCATTCAAGTGCCACATGCTGAAATGACCTTTCAACTTTTGCTTACTTTACTCCTACCTTTAGCTTTTCACTTTGCGAGTTAACCTCTAGAGTAGAAAGGTCCGGCAATTGTTGTGCATCACAGGGCCCTAGCTCCAGGGGTTCAGTCAGGCCCGTGA
>KN480097.1:4685-21964 GCA_000787095.1 Periophthalmodon schlosseri
CTGTAGTGAACACACTGTAGTGAACACACTGTAGTGAACACACTGTAGTGAACACACTGTAGTGAACACACTGTAGTGAGTACCCTGTAGTCCGCACTCTAGTGAGTACACTGTAGTGAACACACTGTAGTGAGTACCCTGTAGTCTGCACACTGTAGTGAGTATACTGTAGTGGGTACCTTGTAGTCCGCACACTGTAGTGATTATACTGTAGTGAGTACATTGTAGTGAGTATACTTTAGTTAACACACTGTAGTGAGTACACTGTAGTCTGCACACTATAGTGAGTATACTGTAGTGAACACACTGTAGTGAACACACTGTAGTGAACACACTGTAGTGAACACACTGTAGTGAGCACACTGTAGTGAGTACCCTGTAGTGAGTACCCTGTAGTGAGAACATTGTAGTGAGTATACTTTAGTTCACACACTGTATTGAGTATAATGTAGTGAGTACACAGTAGTGAACACACTGTAGTGAGTACACTGTAGTCCGCATACTGTTCATAATGTGGAACTACTCACTTTTTCTATTCCAGGTGTTTGATAACTATGCAGTCACTGTAATGATCGGAGGTGAACCCTACACTTTGGGTTTGTTTGATACAGCAGGTACGACTGTCTGTTATAAAACTGGTTTCACTTTCTAATCTGTAGAACATTCAATCTATATGGGATTTTCTTTTAGGTCAGGAAGATTATGACAGATTACGACCCCTAAGCTACCCCCAGACTGATGTGTTCTTAGTCTGTTTTTCTGTTGTGTCCCCATCTTCTTTTGAAAATGTTAAAGAGAAGGTAAGACATTTGTTTGATATTTAGGAATTGAAATGTACCAACTGTTATAAAAACATGTGATCGATGTGTTTTCTCTCAGTGGGTTCCAGAAATTACCCACCACTGTCCCAAGACCCCCTTCCTCTTGGTGGGCACTCAGATTGACCTGCGTGACGATCCTTCCACAGTGGAGAAACTCGCCAAGAACAAGCAGAAGCCCATCACCCCAGAGACGGCAGAAAAACTGGCCCGGGATCTCAAAGCAGTCAAATATGTAGAGTGCTCAGCCTTAACACAGGTATGTCGTCTTTGATACAAATCAGTGGGTCTGTTGGTGGCTTTCAGATTCAAGAATGTCATGTTACGTTCTCAGGTAAGAGGCATTTCACATTTCACATTTTCATAATTATTTAAAATAAAAACCCATAAATGTTATACTTGATTGTTTATATTTGATATTATAATTTTGAATATAACAAAAATGTGCACATTTACAAACTGTCACCAATGAGATGTTGTTTCTTTGCCCAGAATGTTCCAAAGTATAGCATTAAACTTATCTACTTCTAAGTCATGGTTCAGATCAGTGGAAAGGTGACCCTGCTCACAGTATACATGTTAATAAAAACGCCAATAATGAAAAACACATGCTACATATAGAAGATTAATGCCATACTTCGTAACATTTCAAGCAAAGCAATAACGGCTCTATAAGACAAGTACCCGAGAAGTATTGTAGGCCTATAGAATGATCTGAAACCCACCAATCCTCTACAACACTAAAATGCATTTGCTGTCTCTAATCACATTTAGCTTGTGCTGCACCTAACGGCGCGTGTGCTAACCTAGCGTGTGCTAACCTAGCGTGTGCTAACCTAGCGTGTGCTAACCTAGCGTGTGCTAACCTAGCGTGTGCTAACTTAGCGTGTGCCTGTCTGTGTCTTCTGTTTCTGTAGCGAGGACTGAAGAACGTGTTTGATGAGGCTATCCTCGCAGCTTTAGAGCCCCCTGAAACTCAGAGAAAGAGGAAATGCTGTTTGTTCTGATGTGTTCTGCCTCTTGCTGCTTCCTCACAATGAACCCATGCTCTTTATACTATGATTTTCACTCATTTTGTTTGTTTGCTTTCTCTATTAACTTGGCCCAATCTTACTGAACTTGTGCTGCCTATTTGCTGAGTGCCAATTATTTTCTCAATAACACGTGTGCAAGTGAAATGTTTTGAGGTTCATTTGAGTTTTAAACCTTAAAATCACCCAGAACCAGTATTAAAAGTATTAGGTGTAACACACATTTATCTCCTGCAGTGTTTTCCATTAGCTGTTTGTCTGCTCAGAGATGAGATCATGGGGAACGTCTTGTATAATACCATTTAAATAAATGAACATTTTGATTGCTCTGCTTCAGTTCTTTCTCTCAAATCTGTTTTGCTTTAATATTTTAAACATTTGAACGTGCATGTGTTCTCTCCACAGAAAGGGTTAAAGAATGTGTTTGATGAGGCCATACTGGCTGCACTGGAGCCACCTGAACCTAAGAAAAAACGTAAATGTGTGCTACTCTAAAGACTCCACTTTGGCCATAGTTTGGTTTATACCGATTTGCACATTCCATGAAGATATTATGCATGCTCTTACAGCTACAGAAACACTTAGAGTTTGAAAGTCAGTTTTTAATATTGTGTTGTGCCTTTAATGATCTTAACCAATTTAAAGAGTTCCAGATCACATGATATACTGTCCTTTAAGTGCTATAAAAATAAACATAATCAGTACTATTAACAGTGTAAATGAGCTGAACACATTAACATCACAAAGGGACAAAGTCACTAAAGTCTCTAACGCTGCACGAGGACACGTTTGTGTGAGAAAAATCAACATTTCATTTGTTTTACTTTACATCAAATGTATTATACTTTTATTAGTTTGTAAATACCCAAATAACCACTAACTTATTAGTGATCAGGATCAAAATGAACTATTGGCTCGAGTTCCACCTTGTAATGTTGTTAATCAATATAATTATGTAATAAACTGTTTGAAACTATGAGTTGGACATGTTTTTGCATCATGTAATGAGAGTAAACATGCCAAAACACTGAAAGTTACATTTGTAACGGACTGATAAAACAGCTGTTCATTGTGATTTGGTCAGTTCATTTTTGTAAAGCCCAAATTCACAGCAGCCGCCGTCTCTTCGGACTAAACAGGATCAACGATTTGACCAACAGGAAGTTAGAAAATCAAATAGACACTGGTCAAAAACAGATTAACCAACATTCTGGAGATTATTCACTGAAGAACGACAATGAGCTGTAAGATTAAGTTTGCTTTAAACGAAGGAATGTGAAAACACAGATGCCATTTGAATCATGAGTTTTTAACTTTCACAAATGTTTGAATTTCAGAATGAGTATAAGTGATCAGAATCAAAATGTGTTTGGCTTTGAGTTTCATCTCGTGGGTTGTATCTCAAACGGGATGTATAAAAAAAACACAATGGGAAAAGTATGAGTTGAAAAAGTTTTTAAGCATTAGAAACAGTGCAGTGAAAATATGTCAAACAGATTCTGCACAGGACTGACACAGTGGACTGATATATAAGGTGTATACTATATATAAAGGTATTACAATGCAATATTAATGAAATATAAAGCTGTATTTTCTACGCATGAAATGAGGGTTTCAGCTTGTACATGGCATTTTAATCCACATGTTCTTTGGGTTAGTCCATGTTTAGAAATACTGCTTATTCAGTTGTGATGTGATGATTGTTCAGATCTGGTGATATTGTGTGAAATATTGTGGTACTTTGATAAGAAAAGTTTAAGAAACATTACTGCAAAAGATCTTTACACATAAATGATTTGAACTTGACGGAGTAATAGGTTAAAAAGGCAATAATAATAAAGTGCAGGTTAAAGGCTCGACACAGAATTAGACTATTCCACTTCAGGACAGACTTCCACGCAGCTGTCCGTCACTCGGACTCCGTACCATCCCTTCCAGAACTGGCGGTCATGGCCGCCGTGGACAAACCGCACGTACCTCACTCCGGGGCCGTAGTTTGTGAAAACATGACTCATCTGATGAAAGCATTTATCAGTAAAACACTGATTTACATATGTATTCACTTTACACTGAACACCTGGATTCTGCTCTCACCTGATGCCACTGCTGGTCATTCCACTGTTCAAAGCTAATTGTCTCTGGTTCAAATTTCTGAAGACACTTTTTCTTTTCGTTAAGCAGCTCCACTTTAATCTTATATTCACAAGCACAGTCCCAACGAGCTGCATACCTGTCGTAATCAACACAAAAACAGCATTAAAACAACATAAAACATTTTTTACATTTGATTTAATTTACAAAGATAAGCTCCATATTTGTATTCTTTCTCACCAGTCTGATATTCTGATCGGAGGTTGATACCGGTCCATGAATGAAGCGTTGTAACCTTCCAGTTTCAAATTAATATCTTGTGACTTCAAGCACATTCTTAAGTTTTTAAACATAAATCATTTGAATTTTAGATAAAGCAAAAATCAAAATCAAAACAACATTTCAAGACTCACGCAAAAGAAGTCACAAAGTTCTTCTGGACGTTTTCATTTGGATGTGGCACCATGGGGTCCTCTATGTTCCAGCGGTCACCTCCATTTGACAGAATTTGCCAGTACTTAAAGTTATCTGCAAAAAATTAAGATAATAATAATAAGACTTAAGAGGTTGGTCACCACGGTTACATTATTCAAAGTCTAACTCAATCACTCAAACTATCACTCTCGCCTCACAGCAAGAAGGTCCTGGTTTTCCTCATAAAAACATAGCGTGCCATCTTCCAGCTAAGTAATCATGACTAAAACTCAAGTAGAAGATCTGGACTGGTTTAAGGATGGGGATTTGCAGAGGTCAAATATCTCTACAAACACACTTAAGTCTAATACAAAAACAGGGAGCATGGAGGACTTACTTTCTGCTCTGGGGTTCTTTAGTAGATTTCTTCTCTTTCTACATAACACGTAATACTCCCTCCAGTCATCGGGGGTCCTCGTCACATCACGAGGTAACAAGCCCTCTCTTCTGCATCGCTCCCGCCACAGAGAGTCACTGTCAGACACTTCTTTCCATTGTTTACACACTAAACGACAGCGACCTATCACCTGGTCATAAGGCAGATTATGGAAGATCTCCTCCAGTATCTCCAAAGGAACAGATGGCACCTGGAAGAAGACAACAAGACAACTGAACACGCCACAAAAGGAACAGACGACACCTGGAAGAGGACAACTGAACGCAACACAACTGAACACAACACAAGTGAATGCACCACAAATGAACACACAACTGAACACACCACAACTGAACACACAACAACTGAACACACCACAACATCACAGCTGAACACACCACAACTGAACACACAACAACTGAACACACCACAACTGATCACACCACAACTGAACACACCACAACTGAACACGCCACAACATCACAGCTGAACACACCACAACTGAACACACCACAACTGAACACACCACAACATCACAGCTGAACACACCACAACTGAACACACCACAACTGAACACGCCACAACATTACAACTGAACAGATGGCACCTGGAAGAAGACAACAAAAGACAACTGAACACAACACAAGTGAAGACACCACAACTGAACACATCACAACTGAACGCACCACAAGTGAACGCACTGCAACTGAACACACCACAACTGGCCACACCACAACTGAACAACTGATCACGCCACAACTGAACAACTGAACACAAAGGAACAGACAGCACCTGGAAGAAGACAACAGAACACAAGTGAACGCACCATGACTGAACACATCACAACTGGACGCACCACAAGTGAACGCACCGCAACTGAACACACCACAACTGAACACGCCACCACTGAACAACTGAACAGGCCACAACTAAACAACTGAAAATGCCACAACTGAACAACTGAACACACCACAACTAAACACCTCACAACTGAACACAAAGGAACAGAGGGCACCTGGAACAAGACAACTGAACACACAACGACTGAACAACTGAACGCGCCACAAGTGAACAACTGAACACGCCACAACTGAACGCGCCACAAGTGAACAACTGAACACGCCACAACTGAACGCGCCACAAGTGAACAACTGAACACGCCACAACTGAACGCGCCACAAGTGAACAACTGAACACGCCACAACTGAACGCGCCACAAGTGAACAACTGAACACGCCACAACTGAACGCGCCACAAGTGAACAACTGAACACGCCACAACTGAACGCGCCACAAGTGAACAACTGAACACGCCACAACTGAACGCGCCACAAGTGAACAACTGAACACGCCACAACTGAACGCGCCACAAGTGAACAACTGAACACGCCACAACTGAACGCGCCACAAGTGAACAACTGAACACGCCACAACTGAACGCGCCACAAGTGAACAACTGAACACGCCACAACTGAACACGGCACAACTGAACAACTGAACACACCACAATTGAACAACTGAACATGCCACAACTGAACACGCTACAACTGAACAACTAAACGCGCCACAACTGAACGCGCCACAACTGAACGCGCCACAACTGAACGCGCCACAAGTGAACAACGCACAACTGAACAACTGAACACGCCACAACTGAACGCGCCGCAACTGAACACGCCGCGACTGAACGTGCCGCGACTGAACGCGCCGCGACTGAACACGCCACGACTGAACACAAAGGAACAGAGGGCACCTGGAAGAAGACAACAGAAGACAACTGAACACACCACAACTGAATGCGCCACAACTGAACAACTGAACACACCACAACTGAACAACTGAATACAACACAACTGAACGCGCCACAACTGAACAACTGAACACAACACAACTGAACATGCCACAACTGAACACGCCACAACTGAACGCGCCAGAAAGTGAATGCACAAAAATATCACAACTGAACGCGGGATGACATTAGTTGTTATTAAGGCACATGAGATCATTGAGAGCCCTTTTGAGTTTAACAATAATAATCTGAGACTGATCGATATATCAGATGTCCGATATATCGGGCCGATATTTGGCCTTTTTAGCATATGGGCTGTCGCGCCACAACTGAACAACTGAACACACCACAACTGAACAACTGAATACAACACAACTGAACATGCCACAACTGAACACGCCACAACTGAACACGCCACAACTGAACGCACCAGAAAGTGAATGCACAAAAATATCACAACTGAACGCGGGATGACATTAGTTGTTATTAAGGCACATGAGATCATTGAGAGCCCTTTTGAGTTTAACAATAATAATCTGAGACTGATCGATATATCAGATGTCCGATATATCGGGCCGATATTTGGCCTTTTTAGCATATGGGCTGTCGGCCTTAAATCTCCAGCACAGGCTGATATTCAGTTTTGATCAATCTGCTGCCTAAAGAATCCACACAAAGCTTTATACTAACAGTTTAATACAAAGAGACACTGCATTAAATGTGACACAGCTCTCTTAAAAGTTTGTGCTAAAAATGGGCTGTAGGTGAGTTTGTAGTAAATTTTAATTATATAATTTGGGGAAATAATCAAAATTGGTCCTACATATCGGCCCTACATATAAGTAGAGCTTATCGGCTTTGTCCATGAAAAAACCCATATTGGCCGATCTCTGATAATATAATACATATCTCTTGTATATTGCTTTTCATGACACTCAAAAACGCTTCACACAGTTCAAGACAAAACACAAGTGAAAGAAACAGAGACGCCGTTATTTTCAGGCAGTTTTGAACAGGTGAGTTTTCAGTGTTTAATATAAAGTGTTAGTATCTGGCAAACAAAAACGAGCATCTCATTCTCGCCCGGTGGGGGTCACTGTTGAGCTCCACTGATATCATAATTTACATGGTACTTTACCAAGAAGTGACTAGACCCAAGAACTCACTGTGTTATGACACAAACATCCATTTTAGCTGCTCCATCGGTGTTAAATATTACGGGCCTATAGAATGTTGTATTGTCATCTGAAACACAGCGATATACTTAAGGTAAAGCTGCACGTGGGTGTGTTATAAAATCATTCCTAACCTCTACGTAGTTACGTCATATACTTACAGGTAACGCTTCAGGCGACTCTTTGGACGGAGACACGTTTGAGCTGCTCGAAGACGCTGCTCCCATGACTTTTGTTTTCTTATCTGCGGAGAGCGCAGTGTTTAAGACCGAATTACAGTCCCATGGTTTAAACACTGCGCTTGAATCAGCTTTTATATCAAAGTAGGCTGAATATTTGAGCTACTTACGGATCGGTTTCTCGACAGACATCAGTTAAAGTGTCGCGGCTCCAGCGCACAGGGGTCAACAGCTGACACCAGACACGTGACGAACGCCTTAAACATTACTTTTGGTTTTGATCACATTAGAATTGCCTGACAACGCTTTCTCAAAATACACTTCCTTTTTCCGGTATGTGACGTACAGTGGGCGGGGGAAGTCCCACATGACCACGCCCCCAAACGGGGGGAGCGTGTGGGTTTATGCCTATGGTTTTATGCCTATGGTTTTATGTGGGCAGAAAAAAAAGGTCTTTTTTTTAAACACAAACGAGCCAAACCCCAATCTAGAGTCAGTGTGACCATAGACTGTGTATATACACTACACTTTATGGTGATGACCTGATGAAAGGTGAAAATAGTTGATTGGACTCCCCACGTAAATAAAAATGAATGAAAGTAGAAAGTGAAAGTTATGTGTAAAGAGGCTCAAGCACACACAGTTCACCTCCTTAGCCAGAGCACTTTTACTTTTTACAATTTCATGTATTATTCACTGCATAAACATGTGTGTAAGTGCGCGTGTGTGCGCGTGTGCACGCGCGTGTGAAATGGCCAAAAACAAAACAAACAACAGGTGTGTTCCTTTATTCTCGTCAGTCACACATAGGCACTGCAGCTCGTGCACTGAACAGTTCATAAGTCACATGTTCCATGCTATAACACGAGTGTGGATCCTGCAAACACCCAAAATCCAACCTGTGCATTGATTTTGGCATCACAGTATCACTTTAAACAGGCCACAGCCTTGTCCATAAACACTGAACAGATCAATTCAGTTCACAATACTCCACTCTGTATAAATGATTAAAGATCACATCTTCTCTGTAACAAGGATTCAAATGAATATAATCTAAAACACAGTTCTATCACACGTCCCACAGGCCACAGACGCAGGCATTTGGTCAGAAGAAAAATCCTTATGTGTCACCGTCGATCCTGTGAGCTGCAAACACAGGAACAAGTCAAAAGTGAAATCGTTAGGAATAGTTAGGGTTAGATAGAGTGAGTGTTCAGACTAAACTTTTCCTGTTTCTCTTTCTATTTGCTAAATGCCAGAATAATGAGAGAATTTTTTAAGACAATTTTTCATTACTTTTTTCAAAGTCTGAAGTTTACATACATTTCATTAGTATTTGGTTCCATTGCCTTTAAACTGGGACAACGGATGGAAATTAGCCTTTGGCTATAATCCGGCGTGTTTACGCTCATGCGCATTAACGCGCAATGTCCCAACCAAATAAATAAATAAATAAACTGTATGACTTTATTCAAATGTTTTGAATATCCTTCCACAAGCTTCTCACAATAGTTGGCAGGAATTTTGGCCCATTCCTTCTGACAGAACTGGTGTAAATGAGCCAAGTTTGTAGGTCGCCTTGCTCATATATACTTTTTCAGGTCTGCACATACATTTTCAATAGGACTGAGATCAGGGCTTTGTGATGGCCACTCCAAAACATTGACTTTGTTATCCTTAAGCCACTTTGTCACCAGTTTGACAGTGTGCTTTTATATAGTGTATGTAAACTTCAGGTTTCAACTGTCGACAGATAGATGGACCTTACATTGTTTGGGTATCCTGAGTGGCTCTGTGTCTCCAGACAGAACTTGGTGCATCACTCCTCTGAACTGGTACAGCACTTTGAGGCTCTTCTCTTCCCCCACACAAGGGTCGTAGAAGCCGGGCAGGCCCGACTACAAAACAAGCCCGTGTCAAAAACAACCTTAAAAATCACGTTTGGAATTTAAAAATAAAATAAATCCTTGATTTACCTTTGCAGTTTCAGTTAAGATCAGTTTTGAGTCTTTCACCAAACACTGAAGCGGCACCGTGACGTCCACGACCTTTGCCCTCTCGTGTTTCTTGCTATTGTCAGTGACGAATTTTCCGTACCAGGCATTGAGGATAATGAGACCTAAAGGAGCAAACGATAAAACAAAAATACAGAGAGTTATGTTATTTTAAGCTGAGAACCCACCCTGTAAACGCTGGAGAAATTAAAGTTCCATTTATCTGTATTAAAGCAGGAGCAACCCATTTTCAAACTGTGAAAAGAGAAGGGGCCGTTTAAATTGCAGATCGTAACTTATTCCTAACTCTCACAAACAAAGCAGAGGAGGCGGGACTGCCAAAGCACAGCCAATCTGCTTTCACACCAAAACATAACCATTATCTTATTGGACCATTTATTCCAGGTTTGTGATCAATATGATGCTTGGGATTTAAGGCAGTGTGGAGTAGTCTGAATATCTGAGTGTACCTTTATAATTTACTCTGAGTTAAAAATACAACACAATTTACTCCAAAACTTTACTATGTGCTTTTGCTCTTTATACTTAAATAGTTCCGAACTTGTAAAAATACTGGGAATTACATATGATTTATGCTGATTCAATAAAACAGGTTTGAACTAAACACTGACATCAGCTCAGAGACTAAGTAGAACAGGAGTTAAATAGAGTAAATATTCCATCCTTTAAGATTACCACAAGATACAACAACGAGAAAGTAAAAGACGATACCCATTCTAGACTCCTCTGCTTCAATGATCCTGCGAACAGACTCCTGCATCAGCAACACCTTCAAAAGAGTAAACAAAGAGTAAATGAGTAAACAGTGAGTAAACAACAAGTAAACAAAGCCACAAGTAATAATAATAATAATGTCTTACACTTGTAATGTGCTTTACAGGTTTGTCAAAGCCTCTCAAACACTGTGCTACACTGTGTTCATTATTCATACTCCACACTCAGTGATGTTAAGCTGCGGCAGACTGACGGAAATGAGGCTGCCAATCTGCGCAATCGGCCCATCCGACCACCACCAATCATTCACGCACACACCACTTTCATACTAAGCAATGTGGGTGAAGTGTCTTGCCCAAGGACACAACAGCAGAACTTGGTCTGAGCGGACAACAATACAACAATGTGGATGATTTCAATAAACAAAGAGTAAACAAAGAGTAAACAAAATAAAACTGCAAACAATACAACAATGTGGATGATTTCAACATGACATTTATTTTGTTTAAATCAGCCCTATTGTGCTTGTCTCTCTCTGTAGTTATAATCTATGACATCCGTGAATCATTATGTTATAATTTGGGAACTGACAACACAGTAAACTTACGTCGCCGTAAACGTCATCATAACAAAGTGCCACATGCTGTTGGCGCCCCCTATGGATAGCTGCACATCACACTAGCAAGCAGCCAATTTTTTTCATTTGTACCAAAATGGCGACGCTGCCGAATCCTACAAGTATCATCAATTAAGCAAATAAAACTGGAGAAGGAAGTACAGGAGCGCGTACCTCACAGTGGGCGCGTACCTCACAGTGGCCGTGTACCTCACAGTGGCCGTGTACCAGTGGAGGAGAAAACAGGGGTAGATCGGCAAAATGGTGTCTTGAAAATAAGCGATTAAAGATTACGTGGTGTGGAACAAGATCAGGACCCTAGGGTGAATGCACCAAGTACATCCCCCTAGGCCTGAGTGCAGTAGACCTTTGGGCCCATCACATAACACACTGAGTGCAGTAGACCTTTGGGCCCATCACATAACACACTGAGTGCAGTAGACCTTTGGGCCCATCACATAACACACTGAGTGCAGTAGACCTTTGGGCCCATCACATAACACACTGAGTGCAGTAGACCTTTGGGCCCATCACATAACACACTGAGTGCAGTAGACCTTTGGGCCCATCACATAACACACTGTAGTTCCTATACACAGCATTATGTAATTTTGCCTTAGTAATAATGTGAATGGTAAACAGGGTTAGGGTTTTACACACAGCTGCTTCTGCCTCCTGTTTCTTCTTGGCAATGTTGGAGGCTGAACTCTCCCGCCGCTTCTCCAAGTCTCTTTATAGAACAGAGAATAAAAAATATGTAAAGTACCACACAAATAAATCCGTAATACAACATTACGCTGGTTTCACTTATGGTTCTTACTGTTCCTTTTGGGCGCGCATGTAGGGCCGGATAACCAGCCTCTGGATTGCAATGTAGAAAACAAGTGGTCCAACTGTGGCGTAGAAGACGGCGCTTGGCAGCAGCTGGTCAGTCAGGTGAACCGGGAAGAAATATGTCTGGCTCGCCCTGTTAAGTCTAAGGCAGATAGAATACAAATGAACTTTGATCATCTTTTTACCAGGAGATAAAGCCACCAAAGTTAAGTGAATCTTCTGGATTTCTGCTCCACAGAAACATTTAAAACTCACATAATTGTGGCTGAAAGAACGAATGAGTCAAAACTGTGGATTTTGTGTTTGAATATTTCATTCAAAAACAATGAAACGCCCATTCAGTTACACTGGTCCCCGTCCTCAATATGAAATGATGACGTATGCTGGGAATGCTGGGAATGCTGGGAACGCAATAAAGTTCTAATCATGGTTTCAGGCAAACAATTCTCCCTGACTTGAAGGATTTTGTGAGGACCATCTCCCATTCAAACATTCAAACTGATTTGAGTTATTACTAAAACAAAGAACTGTTGCCATGTCAAATCCTACAAATCAGGAACGAACCGTTGAATCATGACACCTGTGAACAGCGACGTCTCGGGGCATCAGGCATAAAAACAGTAATAGTAATGCCTCTGTTATTTTTGTTACTATAGTCACTTTACTTCACCGCACTTTGACGGCCCACACAGCCCTAGTCAGGATCTAATGTAAATATATATTCCCTGAGTGGATAGAAATGGCGGCCTCTGGTGGACAGGTGGGAAAATGCAGTGTTGCATAAGTTTGAGTCGGACTCAGATCAGGTGCTGAAACACCCAAAAGGGCCAAGTCTGCGCATTCACACAGCTCTCAGACCAACCACACTCTCCACACAGACATGGTCCCTGACTTCAGCCTGTTTATGTCTACGGTATTTGGGGGTTATTTTCTCTAACCCTAATTTGATATTTTTTACTTATTGTTTAAATGTTTGTTTAGAAACCACAGATTTTTGGGGGGAAACAAACTTGGAAATATATGTCCATTGCCATTAGTTACATGTCCTCTTTAACTTGAGGGCTACAGTGGTCTGTCATGAACTTGTGAACATTATACAGTCTTATCTGCAGTGGGACCAAACTCACTTGATTTTGAGGGAGACGCCTTGAGGCACACCGATGCTCACAGTTGCCCCTAAAACACTGTGTCTGCTGATCTTCCTCTCCGCCCCGTACTCCACGACTGTGCCAAAGAACCCAGACCTACGGCAGAAGAAGAACACCATCAGCACCACCGTGGACTCAAATACAGAGTTAAACAGAGGTCTTCACTGAGAGTGACGGCTGCACACGTTTGGCCAATGCAAAGGCGTCACTGGATCAAGTTTATATTAGGGGCCATTTACATTTGCACAATCACCACATCAGAACTGGGACTAAACCCAGAACTAAACAGGACCAAATAAGGATCAAACCGGGACCAGACCAGGACCAGACCAGGACCAGACCAGGACCAGACCAGGACCAGACCAGGACCAGACCAGGACCAGACCAGGACCAGACCAGGACCAGACCAGGACCAGACCAGGACCAGACCAGGACCAGACCAGGACCAGACCAGGACCAGACCATGAAAAAAAATAAAAATGTGCTGCTCTAGTGTGATGTGCAGCTGTCCATAGGGGGCGCCGACAGCATGCGGCGCTTTGTTGTGATGACGTTTACGGCGACGTCAGCTCACATTGGGCACCACAGTTTTCTAACACGGAAGTCAGTGGACTTGTTTCTTTTATTAAGTCGTTTTAGATGAATATTGTGATTTGCAAATTATAGCATAATGATCCACTAGTGTTAGAGATTATAACTATAGAAAGACACAAGCACAACAGGACTGACACATTCAAGAGCATTTTGAAGGAAGGGTAGGACAGGTTTGTAGAGATTAGCATGTTTTACTAAAGAAAAACGATATTTAGCAAAGGACAGTCCACTGCCTGAATAAATGCAACAGATTCATTTGATGATAATTGTGAGCATTCATTTGTGAGTTTTATTGTATTTGAATAGATTCTTAATAGACTGGGCCATTAGACCAGTATAAAGGGGCTTCTGGGAGTTACAGGTGTCGTTAGGAGACAGTGGTTGCGGCGTGGTCCTGCTCACGAACCTCAGTTAACACATTTGTCATCATTCAATAGGCCCTATGCACAACAGCACCTGGCAACCTCACTGTTAGCAAAAACCTTAGACACAGAACTGAACAGGAAGTAGTGATGCGGAGTCACGCTAAAATGAATAAATATTTAAAGATGAGATGGTGGACAGTGACTTGAGGGCCCTGTGTCTGACCACATGTTAAATAAAAAAAGGTGAATACTTCTATGTTTAGAAAGGCAGGTGTTTGTGTGTCAGTGCTAATGCTAATGCTAATTTTGAGGCATAACAAATATAAAAAAAATAACACCACAAACTGAAATAATCACTAAAACAATCGGGTCGTCTTTACATTAATCCATTTTTATTTTAATGGGTTGTTTATTTTATATTTTATGCTTTTAATAAAAGTTTGTATTATTTTTGAGACACAGCGAGCTAGCATGCTGCTGTGCACAGAGCCTATTGTACCAGCCAAACATAAACAAAATACGATCATAAAAACATACTTGACCGAGCCCTTTAACTTCGTCTGGTCATCGTCCTGGAACTTGTACTGATAGCTCATCATCATAAAAGTGTGAGGAATGCCCAGCTGAAATGAGAACAAGAGTTTGAATCAAAACGAGCGTTACATCATATTCAAACAGTCAGTGCTGGTAGTCGGAGCTGGAGGAAGCGATGACGTAGCCCCGGTTACCACGGAAACACGTTAGCTTCTGTTGCTACGAACAGACTTAAAATTTTATACTTTTGACAGTTTTATTTTATAATGTAAGGTGTATTGAAGCCAGAATCGATGGAGCCGGAAGCGCGGCAATGATCACTTCCCGTTTGCAACGCGTGGCTAGCAGGTTAGCCATGTCCATTTATATAGAGTCATGACACTCACTGACCCATTCAAAGCTCATGTTCTCACCTGCACCGCAAAAGTAAAGTGGCTGCTCTTGGTGTCCCGGACGATGCTAGTGTTCATAGAGGACTGCATGCCCCAGCGCCACTGAAGGTAGCCCATAGTGTTTTTGTCCAGGTGACGCGCCAGCACCGTGGTAAACCCAGGCCGCGCCCCTCTGGAGGAAAACTGGAGCCCACACTGAGCAGTTACAAAGCTAAAACAGAAACAGGTTTACAGGTCGCTGGTCCCGTACCGTTGGTGTTTCGTGGAGTTCTGCACTTACCAGCGAGGTGTCAAATTTCTAAAAATCTTCATTCCAAAAAGAGGTCCGTGAGCGTCCCCAGCACCAACCTCTATCTGTTTCATAATATACAGAATATGCAGTATGTGACATGTAACAAAGATTTACACGACAGTCAAAAGTTTGGACAGACCTTTTTTAGTTTTACTACTTTCTACATTTTATAAACAAACAGAACACATCAACTATATGAAGTAAGATATGTGGAATTATGTAGTAAACAAAAAAGTTAAGTTATATTTTATATTCATATCCTCAAGGCATTCGCCCTTTGCTGTTGAGTTATTTAACTTTTCTTACTAAATGTTCTATTTTTTTTACTACAATTCCTTATATCTTACTTCATATATTTGATGTCTCCTGTGTGTATATAAAATGTAGAAAGTAGTAAAAATAAAAACAAAAATACACTGACTGAGAGGGTGTGTCCAAACGTTTGACTGGTGCATTTCTGGTTTTTTGTGGATAATTTTACAGTAATTTCACATTTGTCTGACACTTATTTTCAACCATTACATTTAAAAGGTTCAATTTAGCACTTTTCTTTCAGATAAATACAAATACCTTCAGTTTATAGTTATCATGATACTCGAAATAAAATCATTTTTGTAGCAAATCCCTGGTAAACACAACACAATAACATAAATAAACAATAACTAAATAAATGAGACACAGATGCCACTCACCTCTCCCCATCCTTTTGCAGAGGTGACTTTCCTCAGAGCCAGGTTGATGCTGCCGCCTCCATTCCCATTGTGAGTCGACAAAGAGCCGGAGAGAATGGCCGTGTCTTTAGTAGTTAAAGGGGCCTGTGGAGAAAGAACACAGAGGTTCAGATCATTCAGGTGATTTTTGCTTCAAACCTCATCTCTATGAAGATAGGACAGAGGTGTAAAGTGCATCATGACACTCGTTTGGCTCAGTCAAACCTCACCTCTATGGACTGTGATATGTGCATCTTGTTGATCTCCACATGGGGCAGACCTCCTCCGTTCGTTTCCTCAAAGTCTTCTTCATATCGATCAAACAGGTCTGTGGCATCAATGCCAACGCTAATGGTGCCCTGAGAAAGAAATGGATATTTATATTTTAATACTGATCACCACTAGATCAATACTAGATCAAGTACTACAGTTTATTAACAATAATAAAACCATGGTACTGTTAACAGGACCATACTGAGCTCAAATCTCATTTTGATGTGCACTAAAGAGGAACGTTTAAAGTTTTGAGTGAATAAGTTTGAGCTGAAGGGACATTATATTTATGATGATGATATTATTATTATTATTATTATTATCATTAGGCCCGAGCCTGGGACACCGTCCTGGCGAGGGACTAATTAAAACCGCGTCCGTGTTTACTACTTGATTTTTGCCCGAAAAATGGCAAAAATCAAGTCGTAAACACGCCCCCTCATGCCAATGACGGGTATCAAAAATTAGAACTCGACGAGCTCTAATTGTCACTGAAGACTAAAAATAATGAAAGACGACTCGGTAGCGCCACCTCAACCTTTGATTTTCATGGGGCCAATGGGAGCCCAACCCGGAAAAAAGTCAACATAAAAATCAGAAACTCGCACCAAAAAATAGAACATGTCAGGACAAGAAAAAAAATGATATTATGGCCTCGCCCTAAAACGTACAGGAAGTCGGCCATATTGGATCAAACACAGGAGTGACAAAAGCGCACACCCTCACGTTTAGGACATCTCTTCGCACAGTTTTCATCACAAACACTTCAAATTTTGCCATATCCCACAAAACCCATGTGCAATTACATATTATCAATTACATTTTTAACATGGCTTTGGGTGTCGTCATGGTGAATTTTC
>KN480098.1:0-30599 GCA_000787095.1 Periophthalmodon schlosseri
GTGTGTATCTATAGATATGATTTGTTGAAATTGTTGTTAGACATTAGGTGGTGCAGTGCAAATATTTGTATTATATCCAACCTTTCCCTCTCACATTTAATTATTTTATCAATCACAAATATTTTAAATAACATGCAAGCCTGTCTTCAGACAGCAGAGAGATATGCAGATATACACTTTTTTGAATGAACTTTACCCCAGGGTGAAGCCCAGGGATAAAACCTCTTTGCTAAAAAGCAAAGGTGAAAACCAGAACACACACACCGAGTCATAAATTTCAAGGATTATACATTTTTAAAAATATATATGAATATTTTTTGCATTTCATTCAAATTCTGTACAGACAGCCCCAAAATTATCTTAGACTTACTTAGCATTTTCTGATACAAATTAGCAATTGAAGAAATCATTGCATTACTTCTTTATGTCAGTCAAACCGGTAAAACCTTTTGAGAACAAACCATCCGGAGAGAACCAGAAGCATGGCCACAGCAGACCCCAGCACCACGCCCACGATAAGTCCAGTCTCATTAAGGCCGCTTTGGGCTGCAGTACCTACACAAAAATAATTCAGGGATGGATAACCTAATACACATACTATGTTGTGACGTTTTTATAAAATAAGAAAAGTGCAACTCACTGTAGGTTTGTGCATTTGGTTCTGTAATTATAAATGTAAAAATATACTTTTACTTAGCTATTTAACTATTAGTTATAAATTTTAAGTTCATCATTGTGTTTCTTACCCTCTGCAGCTGTGTACAGTGGTCCAGCAGAAACAGTAGCTGAATCTTTATCCTCTTGTCCAAAGGGAGTCACTGATCTTTTTCTTTTACTATTGCAACCCTGAAATAATAAAAATATATATTCAAATGAACTTGAATGACATATATATATTTTTGTTCTCAATGCACCTACTGCAAGGATCTCCTGACACTTGTTCGGTTCACACAGTCTGAGAATACAATGCAGGTAGATGCTGGACATTGACTGAGCACGGTGTTGAAGAAAACGGAAGGCCTCAAAGTTAAAGCGGGCAACTTTAGAAATGCCATTGCTGGTAACAGTTGTCCTGTCGTCCTTTGAGCAGCTAGGAAAAAATATAAATACTCACACGTGCAATACAAACACATTTTACATTATGATACTCTGCAATATACCCAATGAAGAAGATGTGCTGTTCACTGTGTGTCACATTGTATGCTGTTGGTGTGGAGAAGCAGTGATCTAGAAGAACATAAAAACTGGAAGGAGAGTAGGGAGCAGTTTTATTTATTAAACTAAATACAAAATGTTTCCATAGATTTTAACTTACTTCCCAGTCAGATTTACTGCTTTGACTTCGGCATAGACCCCAGCGCGCAATTGCAGGCCTGTAGGTGGCACTATCAAAGGATATTGGTAGGAAGAGTCCTGTGAAAATATAAAAAAGTGAAGCATATGTACTGTAACCAAACTGCTTGGCCACAGTGCTGCTAAAATAAATAGAAGACATAGACTTATACTTACATTATATACACTCATCTTTAGTGTGTTAATAAAAGTCCCATTGTTGTCATTAGTGGCCACAGAGACAGATGAACTATCATATAGTAACCAAACTGTTAGATTACACAATGAGAAATGCTGAAAACATTTTAATTGTGGTGAACTAACTTACGCTACAATGTGTGTGTTGTTCATGAGGTATTCAAGAGGGTAGCGGCAGGAGAAGTGGTAGTACAGGTCTGTGGAGTAGCTGATCGTGCCTTGGTCTGACCGAGGGGTTTCTATGAAGCTGGTGATGATAACTGACTGTACACTGGCAAAGGAGCTGAAGGGTCCTGTAGGGTCTGGGGCTTCATCGACAATCTGAAACAACATGCACATTTCTGGCTCAATTTTAGGTTTGCAATCAGCAGCAACATAGTATTAGTGACAAGATAATCTATAGTAATACAGACCTATGTGGCAGTAGTCAGAAAAATGCAGATAACAAGAATTTGTAATTGTCATAGTAACAGTAATAGTAGTAAAGGTAGTAATAATAGAGAAGCAGTGATAGTAGTTGCACAGTAATAGCACTATTTTGTTATATGCATATATTATCATTATCGTTATATTAAGGTATAATACATGTTACACATGTAGAAGGGACTGGCTGACAGGCAAGTGAATTATACCATTGGATCTTTTTCTTCTACATTTATTTAAAAGAAGTAAAGTACAAATGGAGTCACCTGCAGGGACTGGCGGCAGGGGTTATCGTGGCTGTGATTGACGGGCAGATAGTAACGTATCACTGGAGAGCTGACACTGGTATCAGCCGTGCCCAGACACTCCTGCTTATTGTGGTTTCCATTCAGGGCCAGGTCTGTGGTATTGAATCCTGCCCACTGCGCCGTGCACAGGTTAATCTCCAAGGTGATGACTGTGGCACCGCAGTCTACTGTCAGGTCTGAGTTATCTAAGAAAGAAAAGAGCTGCGGGATTAAATACACAATACAAAATACAGTTACTGTATTGTACATATATATATTGTATTTTTATTGTATATTGTATATATATACTGTATTGTACATATATATATTTCTATATTTCTATATAAACAAACTAATTCTGACACAAAGACATTTCACATTACTATTCAAACAGGAGGTTGTAAGGTGGAACTATGATTGTTAACATACCTGGGGTCCGGTTATATTCAGGAGGACAATTGTAGGCACCAAAAGCAGGCTGCATGAAAACAGCCAGCAGAGGGAGCCATGCATACATACTGCAATTAGTTTAAACAATGAAACCTGTGATAAAGAGAACAGAACAACACATACATTATTATTAGACAAAATGTACTCCAAGCTGAGTGTAACATATGAACCCATTCACAAAACAGAGCAAATTAGTCTTACCTTGCTGGCGTCTTCACAGTCGTGTGACGCTATTCCTCCAGAGGGGCTTTTATGATATTACAGACACCTAAAACCAGAGAGGTGTGACTATGAAGCTCTCCCATCGACCAGCCAAATATAGACTAAATATGCATATGAACATCCGCATTACAGATAAATTTCATATTTTTAAAGAGTTATCCAACTGCAACTTGGCATCTAAATTCAAATGTGCTGTGTGAAATCAATTATAGTGAACAATTATAGTGAACAGATCTGCCATAATCATATAGATAAGGCATTTGTCTTTTAGTTGTCCATTTTCCTTAGTGAGAATGCAGTAATTTGTGTAATAAATTAAAGAATACGTTTTACATCAGGTGCCCTTTCAGACAACCCACACAAAGAATAGAGTAGCCCATCACTACCTGCGTGTTTTTTTCAAACAACATATTTTGTGTCTAAATATTTGGATGAAAAACTTACAGAAATAATATTAAAGCTTACAAAGCTCTTCTAAAACATTTTGAACAGACCTCATGTTTGAATCGGATTGAAGTCTTGAGAATAAAAAGCCTTGAATGGGGGAAACTTGAGCAGCCTTGCCACTAGCGATGGAGGACACAGCCAATCATGAGTAACCTTTGTTCATTTTACCTTGCATGACAAACCTGGGCTCTATTGTCTGCACAGTGCTGTAGTGCAGGTATTCTACAGTGTGTAGCTATAGGCCATGACTGCTGCTGTTTTCCAAAAGAAGCCTTTGTCCCATAGAAATGCAGAATGAAAAGAATAGACTGTTTGCCCACGGTGAGAGCCGACATTTGTTACACTATCTACACTATGTCACACCAATCACATATGTCAGTTTAAAATCAGGGATAATGATGGTTAGGTACTGATATAATTACAATTTAATGTTAACTAAATATGCTTAGTGCATTTCATTATTCTGAATAAGAACTGTATTTCATATATTATGCTATATCTAGGACTAAATTACCCACACAGCCCCATTATTCCATTCATATTTTGGAAACTCTTGATGTTAGGTGTCAGCTGGCCAAAAATAAACCCAACTCAGTGAGGAGGATTTGTGAGTCAGCACCAGATCTGCAAGTGAAAAACACAACATACAAAATACAGTTAGTGGATTTATACATTGAAAAGATCAAAACAAGATAACAACAGCAAGCCTCTCACATGGTGGTGACGGTGGAAGAAGATGAAATAGCTTAAAGCCATGAAGCAGACAACAGGGCTACACAGTAAAGCATGTTAGTTCCCCGGTCCATGACTGTGAAAAGGCCTTAGTAAGGAAACATATGAGGTGTCAAAAAATAATGAGTAAGTAAATAAGATAAAGGTTAATGTTGATGAAACTATTTAGGCATGTTTTACTTACAATATGTGTTATAACTGTTGGTATGAGAAATTCCATTTCAGTGCTGTATCTAGGGCACTTACTGCCAGCTCAGCTCTTGTTATCTTGGCCTACGTCATCAGAGGTTTAATACTCCCTACAACAGAAACATATGCAGACTGGACTGTACTAGACTGGATAACACTCTCACAATGTCTTTAGTGCCTCTTCTTTTCAACTTTCGGGTATTAATGTGTATTAATTAATAATTTTCTTCTTTGACTGGGATGAAACTCATAAAAGCCAATGAAGAGGAAGTACAGCCCAGAGCCTTTTCTCCTCTCTCCGCACTTCCTGTCCTAAGGACAGTCCCCTCTCCTTCCCCCTCTCAATCAATCTCTGGTCCTATAAGTGTCTGCTTGGACAACGTCATGCTTGATGTATTAAAATCAGAATGTGTGGCACGTGCATTTTTATTTATTTTTTTAGTCGTTTCAAAAAAAAGAAAAAGAAAAATACACGTGCCACACATTCTGATTTTAATACATCAAGCATGACGTGTGTTATGGCACAAAAAGTTCCTTTGTGCCAATATATAGCCTAATTACGTTATGTTTAATGTCATTTGGATAATTAGGTGTAACTTGCACTGACATCACACAAAATCCCGTTTAGGGGCTTAAATTGGAAAATAAAAGAAGCCAATTACCTTCCTGTTTCAAATGGTAAATAATTTTGTTTTTCACTGTGTTGCCTACCCAGACGCCATATGCACGCCATCAGCAGTCGACTCACTTTGCTCCCTCCGTCATTCCTCCGTGTTTACTCCTTATCCGAAGAAGTTTTAACCGAACTTTGGTTATTTACAGCGCACAAGATGTTTTGTCCGGTTGCTTTTGTCTACCACAAGTCGTGAACATGTTGAAATGGATTTTATTAGACTCTTGGGCGCCGTTATTGCTGTTTTCTTCCATCTAGGATCTTTCTCCAATATTAATGGTAAGACCCTTTCGTAGAACAAGAATTCTACTCAAATTTTCAACAGCATTCGTCAGCTCGATAAGGTGAGCGAAAGATCTTGAAAAAAATACCAAGTTTTATTTTGTGCGTAAAAGTGTGCGTAAATCTTAACGGTTTGCTGGGTTGCTGGATACAATGTTAAAACTTTACTAAGAGAGGAAACGTTAAACTTATGTTTAAAATGTGTATTCAACACCTTTAAACAAGCAGCTCTGTCTTAACTTGGTAAAGTTGTGCACAAACCACTAAGCGCTTGCCAATAAAAGACTATTACGCAATGTTCCCAAAGCCTGGAAAATAATGCCATATCCTAGTGAGCTGTTTTATTTGTGTTACTGCCACACAACCAGAACATGGCAGTAATACAGTTATTAAATTAGCACAACAGACTTATTGAATCACTTACGATAACAATTCAGCATAACTAATATTTGTTATGAATATGCTGTATATATTTATCCATGTGAGAGTCATTTTATTTGTATTTATGTACCGTATATGTGCAGCTCAGAGGATCTGCCGGCGTGGGACTGAACGCCCCTGCTACAGGGTGTCCTACACCCAGGACTTCAGGAGGAGACTAACCTTTGCAGATGCCAGCCGGGCCTGCCAGTCAGACGGAGGGGAGCTGCTGAGCATTGAGACGGAGGGCGAGCAGCGGCTCATAGAGAGGTTTATCAAAGAGCTGCAGGTGGGAGATGGAGACTTTTGGATTGGACTGAGACGAAACCCGCAGCGCCTTAGGACAGAAATTAGCAGCCCAGTCTGCCCCTCTCAATACTACTGGCTTGATGGCAGCAAAGCCAAGTTCAGGTCCTCTATGATTTTGGAAATATAACAAAATAATACATAATTAGTAATGCGCATAGAGTTAAACTTTGGATGTTAACCCTTTTTAAAGGAACTGGCATTGGGATGAGCCATCATGTGGCACAGAAATGTGTGTGGTTCTGTACCACCAGCCCTCTGCCCCTCCTGACGAGGAGGGACACTTCCTGTTTCAGTGGAATGACGACAACTGTAACTCCAAGAACAACTATGTCTGCAAATACACAGAAAGTGAGCAGGATGCACAGTATTATTTGTTAGTCTAATTATTGGTTAATTGTACAGTTATTTTTCTTTTTGCAGAAAGAACCCCAGCAATTACTGAACGAAATGCAGCACGTGTGGGTATGTTAAAAAAAAAATAAATTACAGGATATGTATGTATTATTTGGTGCTCTTCAGTGCCAACACTATTGGCACATTATGTATACATTTTTTTCTCCTTGGGATCTAGTTAAAATGTTGATAAGATTAAACTAAAAATTATGTATTTTATGGACTACCTCAGTGCCAACCTCAAGGTCAAAGATTGTACCAACAACATATTCTGGGGATAAAATAAAAACTGGATTTCCCGAGTCGTCAGGTAGGCTTATTTTAACTTTAAAAAGTTATTATTACTTGTAGTAGTAGAAATACAACATTGTTTTTTGTTTGCAGTTTCTCTTTCAGACAACATCTCATACATCCTCTATGCTACTATTCCTGTCCTGCTGCTGCTGGTCAGCACATCTGGCTTTTTCTGCTACAAGCATCATGCCAAGAGGTAAAAAAAGCCATATTATGTTGTTTTTGTTTTTGGTTTTTTTTACATATTTTGGTAATGTATGTAAAGTAATTAATATGCTTTTTTTAATTTTACATATTCTCTTTGAGACAAAAGACTCAACTGGAAAGCTATCCAGGTCAGCATCAACAGTGGACGTCTGTGGCAGGTTCACCTTGCCCGGTACAGGGACCATACGCTCTGAGTGACGTCACTAAACTCCCCCCCACTGTTTTGGATTGTAGCCTGACTGCAAGACCCTCCTGCACTCCGCCCTTCAGCTTTCAGTGTGGTGACTATGAAGACGTGCCATGTGCAAACAGAGGCACTGGCTTTGTGACCAATGACATATATGAGACATCCCAAGCTCCAAGTCAGCACTACCACAATCAGACTGGATGGGTGGAAAATGAAATATATGGTTGACTTGAAATCATATTAAATAATTATGACTCATTTACAACCTGATTTGAATGGCTTTCCACATTCAGTTATTTGTGTCCAGGTTAGTAACATTAGTCCAAAAGTCTCAGCAGGGAGTGTCTGTTAATTCGAGAAAGATTTCCAATATTTAGTCCAAACACATTCAAATTAGTCAACCAGTTACAAATGAGAAATATCACAAAAGAGTACCCCATGTTCTAGTTTGAAAACCATTGATCACTAATCAATAGGCCTACTGAGTGACTCCTAAAAACAGCGTCTTAAGTGACTCTTTGACAAAATCCACCCAACGGCTTAGATTTTGCACTAAAATAAATTAATGTGCAGATTTCACATAGAATATCTTGTTGACATGAAAGAAATTATCAGAGGTCATGTAACTTGGTTGATATTAATATTACTAACAAACCTAATTCCCAGGCATCAAATTGATCCCGGTCAATCTCAAAAATTCTAAATATGAATGTACATAGTATCACATCTAAATTCAATTACATTAAAGTCTGTGCAAATTAAACAGATACAGATATATTTTCTGAAACTCTTCTGTCAAATTAAATAAGTCATAAGGAAATCAATACTGAAAATTACAAAGTTTTTGGTTGTGACAGGCAATCTATAGGAGGTGGTGGCAAGGTGGTGGCAATAGCATGAATCTCACACAACTAATTTCTATTCCGACCAGACCCTAGAAAAAGGCACACTCATTGATGTAATCTTAACTAACAGACCCCATAAGGCAAACTGTGTTTTCCCACTGGATTTTAGCGACCACTGTCCAATTGGATGTATTCGAAATACAAAAGTTAAAAAGACACATCCGTGTGTAAAGGTGAGAAGATCGTATAAACATTTCAATGAACAAGCCTTCATCTCTGACCTGTATTACAGTAATATCAAGTTAACATCAACATTCCCTGACCCTGATATGGCCTTAAATGTCTTTATTAATATATTTAATAAAATTGCAGACCGGCATGCACCTAAAAGAAAAAGTAGAATGAAAAACTGTGACAATCTTTGGCTCAACTGAGAAATTGCATGTTTAATTAGAGAAAGAAATGCTGCCTGGAAAACTGCACACAACTAGATCAGACTAGAAAGGCAAACACTTCTTACTTCATGTCTGCACTGATAGAGAGTCACGGAAATCCGGCAAAGTTCCAGAGGCCAGTAAGATCCCTCTCAGAACATACATTATCAACCAATATTTAAATAAATTCAAATTTTTTATTTCTGCATGTGATGTTTTGGATAATAATGGTGATCCTTCTGATCTTGATTATGTTAAATCTATGTTGAATCTGTCAGATTTTCTGTTTAAAACTTTTCACTTACATGGAGGTCTTAAATGCTCTCCGCTCCATAGACCCAAAGAAGTCCACGGGAGCTGATGACCTTGATCCAAAACCTCACTTACTAGCTGCCCCATATTTAATTCAACCTCAATTACATATTTTTAATTAATTAATTCAAATGGCAGTTATAGCAGAATTATGCAAAATGACACATTTTGCCTTTACATAAAAGTTGGACAACTAAAAGTGTAAATAATTTCCAGCCAATATCTAAATTACATTCTCTTGCAAAAGTTTTTAAAAAGTTGCAAATCAAGTTTCAGAAAATGGCACTGCAATGACAAAAGTTTTAAACTTACATTTTCACAGCCCACAAACAAGATTTTGTAGCACTGTTTATTGATTTAACTAAAGCTTGTGATTCAATCGATCATAAAATCCTCTTGAAGGGCCTGAAGCATATTGAATTTGACAATGCTACATGTAATTGATTCCAAAATAATTTTTCAAACAGAACCCAGGCAGTAGTTACTGATAAGTGTAAATCAACTTTTTTAACTTTAAGCAAAGGAGTGCCTCAAGGCTCAATTTTGGGCCTGCTACTTTTTACTATACGTATTTCCACATATGTAATTCCATTGATTGCAATTTAAGAGAAAGCCTCATACATTTATATACAGATGATGCTGTTTTTTATGCAAGTGCTTCCTCTGGTGATTTTAAAACTGCAGCAAGATTTTAATAAAATTCAAAATTACCTAAAAATCTGAAATTATTATTCAATACAAATAAAACTTTATTTTTTTTCTAAAAAAATATTTAAATGTTGTGCAAGCTACAAATCTTTGTACACTAGATACAATGATTGAATGAGTCCCCACCTATAAATATCTTGGGTTTTGGCTTGACGAAAATGTATCCTTTAAAATACATATCTCGGAATTATGTAACAGTTTAAAATGATCATTTTATTATAGAATCTTGTATCCCATTGAATTGCAGAAAAGAAATTGTTCAAGTAACCTTTCTTTCTGTGCAGACTTCAGCCTCTACTTTGAAGCCTTTCACACATACTCTTTCACTCAGCCCTTCATAACAGGTGAAAGAAATTGTCAAGTAACCTTTCTTTCTGTGCAGACTTCAGCCTCTACTTTGAAGCCTTTCACACATACTCTTTCACTCAGCCCTTCATAACAGGTGATGAATTTAAAACACTGAATTAAAAAAAAAAATCACTCTACTTTCTATGAAAAAGTAGGTAGGCCATTGCTATCTGTCAGACGAGAGCAACACTGTAAGAACATTTATTTATAAAGGACAACTTGACAGACTTCCTGAATATCTCACTTGCTTGTTGAACTTTGATATGGGAATTTTACTACACTTAAATGCAAGATCTCATGAGTGTCTACATCTAAAAGCTGGCCACACTAGAAGTGAAATGGGGAAAAAAAAGCTTTTGGTTATTTTGCTTCCCAAAAATGGAATACATTTCAAGGACATGCAAAACTGGATACATTGGTGCCACTAATGTATTTTAATGATCTGGTGATAAACATTTATAATCACATCTGCACCTGTTTTTAATGTTTTTTAATGGACCTATGTAGTTTGTTGTTTTGTTTTTGTTTGTATTGCTCAGTATTTTAACAGAGCACTCATAAAAAAAGAGTCTGGTACTCTCATTGGGTTCTTCCTGTATAAATAAAGATATGAAATGAAAATGAAAAATAGTACCAAGAAATCAATCATCACAGTTACTTTATTGTTATTAAATGTAATGACCCAGTATTAATATTGCATCCTCAGATGTAGAGAGATCTTGTTGCATCTCCCGTTGCTCCAGAGATCATGTATGCAACAATGTGTGGCATTGTTTGGGTCGTTTTGAAAAATCCTGTCAGCCTTCTGTTGAACTTCCTGTTTGGATTCAGGGAACAGCTATTCAAATCAGGACAGTGCAACCACATGATACAAACGTAATTCCAGACCTAACAATAAATCTTCCTCAGTGGCCTTTGGAATTATCAGTAGCCTACACAACTTTCATAGACTGTAAACCGTAAATTAACATATAGGCCTAGTGGACAACTGGACATAGAGTGTAAGTGTCATGTAAGACGCCGGGGACGGAGTAAGGAAAAGTGAGTGTGTTCTTGGAGATTTTTCAGGACAGGAAATGCCTAAAGCACATCTGGAACCCTTATATTCAGGAAGTCTGTTCATGACAGACGAGGCCTTTGGAGCACAGCAGACTGCAGTTGCTAATGATTCAGAATTTGTGGTACTGTCACTGCACTACGAGTGGAAAGACAAAGACAGCTGCAGACATCGTTAAATTAACTAGTTAATTAAATTGACTAGTTAATTGAAATATATATTAAAAAAAAAAAACAACAAGTAATCAAGTTGTATTGGCTATATTAATTTAGATATGTACTTGCTGACACTGATTGGCATAATGTGCACAGTAACCTAAATATTACTAGCCTACTAGCCTTGGGGTGTGAGGAACAGCCCCGTCTATTAAATAGTTTTACCAACAGATGGTGCTGCTGTGTTGTTATTCAAAGTGGTCTCGCTCATGGTTTATTGTAAGAATTCAAGAGTTGATTTGATTTGATAGATAGTCATTGGTTCTGATGTTACCTTAATTCACTGGCAGCAAGTAAATTTTTATTTATTTTAATGAAATGCATTTATATAAATTCCGAGTATGACTGAAACAATATGCTACATTGTCTATAAAAATCTGCATTCGTGTTACTGTGACCAGTCAGGGCCTATCTGCCGATCTGTTTCAGCGGTAATCATGGAGGAGACACAGGGTATTTATTTAAAATGCATTGTGGAGCAATAGATTATTTTAATCGCGTTTGCCCTACACTAGCCGCCAGTTTGGTTAAACCTTAGAGTTACCTATGCTTATGCATGCAATCAAGAAGGCAAGGCAAACAGACTTCAGAATAGCAATTTTACCGGTTGACGTAAGAGGTGGGTCTGGTTGTCTGGGCAACCAATTGGCACTGAAGTGTGGAGCGGCCCGGTGGCCCCGCCCCCTGTACAAATACCCCTATGGCTTTGACGTCAATGCACGTCAACCCGAGAACATGATGCCTCTGTGCAAGTCAACTCGTGTGCTCTGGAGCTGATAGAGGCACCTCAACCTGAAATATCATAGCTCTATTGTATCAGAGATCGTATTGTATCAGCTCTCAAGTTCAGCAAATGGGCTGCTTCGTATCATCGGACTGACCGAAAGTGTCGCCACTTTGGCGATTAGACTGACAGGTCGACAGGAATCAACTTTTAATGGACACGCATCGAGCGGCAGAAACAGCAGCAGTGGCGGCGGCAGCGGGCGTTTTGTTTTCATTTCGTCTGGAAGTGTAGCTGCTCGCCAGCTTGAGCCCCTCGTGTGTGTCCCTTCTCGTCTGGCTACCTCACTCTTTTCACTCGCAGCCCCATTTAGAACAGCATGGTCATGGCTGACAGTGCTCAAAAGCCGCTGATACGAGGTCCGGTCCGGGTGGGCTTCTACGACATCGAGCGCACTTTAGGAAAGGGCAATTTTGCAGTCGTCAAGCTGGCCCGACACCGCATTACCAAGACAGAGGTGGGTGACCATAGGTTGTCTGTGAAGTCGTTAGCCTGGAAGCTAACATATGCTACTCTACAATACAGTTATATAACTTTATGCATGCACTTGTATCCGTATATTGGCTACACACCTTTCATGATATAAAATAATAACCAAGAGGTAACTTGCTGGGAACTCCTGTTGTGCACGCAACAGCTGTGTGAATCCTGTAGGTAGGAGACTGGACAGTGGACAGTGCACGTTTCTCCGAGTCAACATTGCACTGCCAGGAAGGGCTCTGCTCTGGCCAGCTGGGTGCTGGGAACTGTGAACGTGCATGCAGCCTGCACATGTGCACTCCGATCAGACTGCACAAAACGCCCCTGCTGCAGACGCTGTCTGGATCATGCAACAGAGGTCGTTGATGCCTTTATGCAATGCTTACAATTGAGTGTGTTCTTCTTGTCTTATGCCACTGGTTAAAGTAGCAGTAAACTGTCCTCAACGTTCCTCACCTACTAGATTGTATACAAGTATTGATGTTCATAAATACAACAGTGAAGCATCTTTCACCCTGAGCACTGCGTCTTCACAACGGTAACCCACAGATTCACAGACATTTGTGCAGGATGACCTGAAGACCAGCGTCACTGAAGGCTACAGCGCTCCATTGTAATACCACTGACACAAGGCTGCTATGGGTGTCTACTTACTGTGTGTGTGTGTGTGTGTGTGTGTGTGTGTGTGTGTGTTTGTGTGTGTTTGTGTGCAGGGCTCAAGAGTCATAGAAAATACAGGGCTTATGAAAACATAGTTTCACAGTTTGATCTTTGCTCCCCAGAACCATTGTTTGTGGATGAACGTGAGCACTCCCACAGTACAGAAAAACAAGGATTTATCTTGTCCACAATAGACCTTTGATAGGTTTAATGAATAACACATTGACATTGGCACAGGGATCTTATGTTAACAATCTGAGCCTATCTGCTCAGGTAATCTGCAACTTCATTACATGACCAGCTACACAAATGCTGGCTTTACATTAGCCCTGCACTGGTTTCACTGGGTGGTTACAGCTCTACCTCAGCCTTTGTGGTATTCAGATGAAATTAAGGAGTGCTGCTGAATTGTAGCCAATTAGTTAATTATGTCTTACTGACGTCATAATATAATGACTGTCTAAAGTTCACTGGTTCTGTCCAGAGGTCAGCTGTGGTCATGTATGATACACCTGCCTAAAGCTGCTGTTTTTGGGAAGCCATCAGGGTTTAATGACACGAGAAACTGTAGATCTCATGTGTGCACAGTGTACACACAACCTATTTTTTCCCCAACGCCACAATCTCCACTCCACACTCCCGTTCAGTCTGCTCCTGTGGTACTCCATGAGGTGCTTTTTATCAGTTAATTTATTACCCATAAGCCATTGTCCTTGCTTGACCTTGTCAGGACAGACTTCATGCCATCTCGACTACTCTTTGTATACCATTTACACTATAATTAAGTCAGTCTTTGATGCCTACTGCTTATTGTTAAATTTGGCATTTTACAATTTTGACAACTAAAAGACAATTTCAAATTTTGCACAAGGTGTAGACTCCAAATGTGGCAGCCCTTTTAAGAGAATTTGAAAATATTTAAAATCACAAGTTTTATAGTAAATAATCAGTAAATATGACACACATCGAAATTGCAAACCAGACTAGATTAGTTAAATGTGTGGATTTACAATTCTGTTTACAATTTATTACACTATCACTAATTAATGCAAAAGTTGTATATTAAACTTCATATTGTTCATTCTGATATGTTTTAGTTGGTGTAAGGAGGATCACAAATGATTATGTCCTGTACGACTGTTGGTGCTGGCTGCGTCGTGGTGGTGAGATTGCGTAGAGGAAGACTTGGTCTCTGTTGTAATTGATGCAGCCCGGCTCACTTAAAGCTGAACACTTGAGATTGCACTACTCAAATGTTGTTTATGAGACAAGCCTGAGGAGGGGAGTTAATAACACCCTGTTATGGACTAAACATTGTTAATCTAAGTCAAAAATCCTCTGTGCACTTAAAACACTTGAATATCATATTCTGTGTTGTTGTTGGCCTATACTTAAACCTAAATCATATTTATCATATTTCAGTGGCCTTTATTATTTTAACAGGCACAATAGTACTTTTTTGACACGTTTTATCTAGGGATGCAGCGGTCCAGCTTTTTCAGTTCCGATACCGATGCCAATACTATAGCTTTAAATATCTACCAATGCCTGATATTAATTGATACCAGTGCAGAGACTGAAAGCAGCATTTATTTCCTTTAAGCAAAAATAAAATAAGACAGGACTGATCCAAATGTGTTGTGTAACTGTTATTTACCTCTCAAGTAACTACAGAACAGATTTATATAAATAAAAGTTCAAACATTATGAGACTTTCTAGACCAACTAAGACCAGTAAATATTATATCATCAATTTACATGTCCAACCAGGATATTTGGAAGCTGATATCTGATCCAGCAAATTTTTCGGTATCAGCACCGATATCCAATGCCAGGATTGGATTGGTGCATCCCTAGTTTTATCATATGTGGCTAAAAGAATGGGACAAGATATTGTGTCAAAAGATCTTGCAAGATCCAATGATAATATATGTATCAGCCCATGATTTTTCCTTTTTCAATTTTCAGCAGATTTCACCCACTACAATATTTTGTAAAATTGCTGAGAATTGTGAGAATGAGATGATGCAAAGCACCACTCCCGAAGTCATCAGAAGTCAAGAGCCCAACCAGACAAGGATTAATAACAGTTGTTGCTGCTCTCTCACTTCATAGGTGGCCATTAAGATCATTGACAAGACGCAGTTGGATGCTGTGAACTTGGAGAAGATCTACAGAGAGGTGCAGATCATGAAGATGCTGGACCACCCGCACATTATTAAGTTGTACCAGGTAAGCCCCTGTCCTGCTCCCGGGTAACGGTGTGTTGTCGGTGGGTGACGTAAGATGTTGGGACCCTGTAGGACCTTGTTTTAGCTGAGTCATGCTGTAACGTGTGAGAACAGAGTGCACTTCTGTGCTAATGTGCTTCCATTGCATTCAGGGTGTTGAAGCGTTGCATAGAACCAGGTCATTTTCTAATGCTTCTAACAGCTGCTGCCCCACAGACAGGGGCTTTGGGATATCAGTGCAGGGTTAATAACTAATCTACACCTGTAACTCGCAGAATGTCATTTATTTGACTTTGGAGACAATATAACTTTCAACAGTTAAACCTCTCCTAAAAGACACTACACTTTGTATGTGAATTTTAGCCAATTGTTTGTTTTTTTTTGTTTGTTTTTTTTTTGAGTCACAAATATATGCACTTTCTAACAGTGTTTCACTCTCATTACGTAAATCTTTGAGCCTGTTGTGTTTTTGTGAAGAAAGTAATTGAGTGTTCATCATCATTACACAACAGCGTGGCTACAGTCCAGTATCCGGGTGTTATTTTAGTCTGTATCATTATTTCCAATGAACCGTCCATCCAATCAGTGCAGCTCAATTAGTGAGTTTTTTTTCCATTCTCATAAACTGGAGCTGTCCCTATGGCCCAAAGGGGAAGCAGGACTCTGCTGAGGGCGACGTCAGTCCTAACTTTGGTCTTCACTTTTGTTTGGTTGAGTGCTGTGGCCTCTCCGCTCTGCCCCCAGTTTGATGGTCTTTCATTTCCTTTTTGTATTTAGCTCCTCTTTAGCTACTTGCCACTGTTTCAGACTGCTGAAAATCAATAAAATGCAGGCATTTTCCATTCAAAAGTTTAGTTGGCAATGACCATATTCACAAAAAGCACTCCTTGATCAGAAAACAGACTCTGATACAATCACAAGTACTGTTGCATTGCTTTCAGTCGATATTCTACATACAGTACTTAGTAAGGAACTGACACCTGGTCGATATTTTGGTTAGCTAATGGTATGATTGAAATGACACCTGGGCACATTTTACCTCATTTGAAAGCTTAATGAATAAAATGCATTTGAAAATTGCAAAATAAGTTGATATCTAATGCACTCATTTCCCATTCACTTTTTCAAAATTCCATATTTCTCAGGTGACACAGGCTTAATTTCTATAACATTTTACTTTTATTACATAATATTTAGGGTTTTGTTTGGTGCTAAGTGATTTTTTTCCACTCCTTTCAGAATACTGGATCATGTGGTAGATTCCAATGGCCAACAAGGCAAACTGGCTTCCCTTTCCTAAGTCTGTGAATGGGTCAAGATAACAGATGGAAACTTGATCATAAACAATGAGCGTGGGATTGGTAGTGTGAATGTCTGGCTCTCTGTGTCTGATTCATCCTCTGCTCTCCATCTGATGCTCTCCTCTGCATTTGATTTTGTTTGTCTCTCGAACGGCCCTGCTTCTAAATTTGTCCTCCTCCTACATGATACAGCACCACTCTGCTGAGTCCAAAAATGCTTCAAGGGCCATTCAAACATACCCTTTAACACCTCCATTCTCCCACATGCAGCCAGATTTAGACCCATTCATTCATTTAGTGCTCAGCTCAGACACGACCGACAGAACACAGTTACATAAGACCTTAATTTACTGCCCAAGTCCATCACTGTTTTCCTCTTTTGTCTCACAGGTGATGGAGACCAAAAACATGCTCTACTTGGTGACAGAGTATGCCAAGAATGGGGAAATCTTTGGTAAGTAATTCCTTGATTGAATGTAAGGAAGCGTCAAAGTCCTGTTGAAACTTGTCCTGCTCCAGTTATCCCAAAGGTCACATGATATGGCACAATTGATAACGTCACTGTTTAATGTGGGTTATTGCACAACTATGTCAAATCAAGGGCAAGATACATTTTTATTTAGGAAAAGAATTTATTTTTATTCTTGGAGAGCATGGTGCAATTAAACGATGGTATGATAAAGCATTAAACATTTTAACATGTAACATTTAAACAACAACCTGAACTGAATCATGGCTTGGTTGGACTGCATTGAAGGGGACAAGTACATTAGAACAATAATAGAGAGCAAGAATAGTACACGAAGATAAGACTTTATCTGGGCCTGTTATTGCCCCACATGTGCATTATCACTATCACAAGTGTAAAACTCACACGCACACTTAGGACAATATGTACACACCAATCCGCAGGTTTGTACAACGGACGGCTTTACACTATAGAAGTCTGCAAAATCTAAAAAACTGAACTCAAATGTAGTAGTTTTAATATATAAAAACTGTGCCCTGATATGTGCATTCAAAACATTTATATTATTAAATGGGCCACCTGATTCTTTAGCTAATCTAAAAGTAAAGAAATGTTTGCTCTTAGTTTATTGTCCAGACATAGTAGTCTGGAGTATTAGTTTACAGTAAACTTTAAGAGTTGTGTGCAGTAGTTTGTATAGGCTATGTTAATAGGTGTGTGTTTGGAAGGCCAGTGTTCCACTTGTGATGTTGACTCAGCAGCAGCTCCTGCTCCTGTGACCTAGAGAGCTACACAATGAATGAGGGAATTTACAGAGTGCTAAAACCAAGATGCTATGTTAAGTGCTGGGAACTGCTTTGAGTTTGCATTGAACTAGCTCTATGTCTATTCCTTTTGGGGAGAACTTTGTAGATGTTGTGAGAGCATTATAAAAACATTGTCCTGATTTAGACCCCAATGCCCTGATTGCACAATGTATCATTGTTATGTAAGACATGTACGTGTCATCATCAGCTGCAGCACAAGCAGCTTTGAGTCACCCAGAGCACACTGCCTGACGGGTAGCAGCAGCCTCTGTCCAGTGAGCAAAACAACACATCTTTAGGATTTAGTTGGACACTTTTCACAAGTCTTTTCCTTATCGCATATTTTAAAGTAAGACACAAGGCACTTGCTGCTTTCAAACTTGCCCTTGTCATGCTCCATTGGCCTCCAGAATGATGTCTCTTGTGTTTTTTCTGACATGTTGAATTTCTCAGGTTTACTCTGGCTATAGGTTACAGCGAGTGAGATGTGAAGTGGATGCCGCTGCCACAGTAACTCAATGAGACAAATGGTTTGTGTTCAGTGCACAAAATGGTTTTGCAGGATTAACACTGCATTTCTGGCTGAGCTATTGGAGACAAAGCGTAGTGCTGCGTTTGGCACTGGAAGCAGAAAGTGGAGGGTTTACTCCCCAAAGGAGTGGGTGGGCACAGTGTGATGGGCACAGAAGGGCACTCCTGCCAGCTCATTCATCTGCCTTTGTGCCTGTCTGTCAGTGTCAGGCTGCTGCTATGGTCTGAACACAGTGCCTGGGTCAAACCTGGAAATTGGGTCAACCACAAATAAAGCAGAGTTGCATTGAGCAGATGTGGCAAGAAAGGGAAGGCAGAGGATAAGACAACAGAGCAGGGACAGCTTTTTGAATTTGGAGGAAGGTAGTGGGAAAATGTAGAGCATGTATGTTGAAGACTGTGCTGCTGCTCTGAAAACACAAAAAGGAGAGCAAAACAAACGTCATATACAAGATGCCTCTGCTATCTCTGACCTCTTTACTTCACCTGTCATTGTGTGTTTCCAAATATTATTTTGATGATACATGCTAAATACACATGCTTGTCATCTTGGTATGTATCTTGTTTTGTGTAATATATAGTGTAACAGTGTAACTGTTGTGTAGCTTTGCTGTAGTCTTCTTGTGAAATGGTGTCATTAATATGTATCAGAGAAGAATGTTTTTGTGGGGCAGCAGGTCACAGTGTAATATTCTCACATGTTCAACATTTAACATGTAAGTAGTGATGACTGCTGTCCTGTGTATATCGGTCTCTCTCTGGTGTGGAACTGTCACACACTCAGACCCACATAGTTGTCTGAAGTGAGGCCAGCTATGTCCCATGATCCCTTGCATGTCCTAGAGCGTTCCCCTCCAAACCTGAGCAGCTGTTTAGAGACTTTCTCTGGCTTGGACTCAGCACCAGTGAACACAGTGGCTGTAGCACTTCCTAATACCCTCATGATTCAGTTTTCTTTCCCTTCCCAGAATGCAGCACTGCGGGCTTTGGCCATGCCAGTGCTGTATTGGATTACTCATCACCGTCGTTAATCAAGGGCTTTATAGCACATGGCACTTCTGTCTTTTATGGATTCGTGCATGTTGGCTACAGAGTGCAGGTTGCAGTTCTGCATGTGTTCTGGAGAACATCTAGTTCTGTTCTATAGGATTGACACGAGGTGTTGGCTTGGCTCCAGGATCTGTATTTGATACCATAAGGTGCCATGACCCTAAGCTAATGTTACTACCTGAGAGGCCCTGTTTGTAAGTATGACTTATGAGGAGTTTTCTGTTTTACAGTTCACAGGTCTGTACTCAGACCTCCTCGACACATTCCCCTTCCCAGTGTGTTTTTGATTAGCAGCAATGCATGAAAACTATCAGATCACCCATCGCTGATTGGCCCTTCTTAAAGGAATTTAGCTGCTACTGTCTAATCAAGTGGCTTCTTTCTGTAAGATGTGGATGTCAAGATATTACATTTTAGTAATGCAAATATTGTGAGAAGAAACACTATTGACACCAGTAAAATCCTTAATTTATTTTCTTTCCCAGTATGTAATAGATGAACTAGTGTGTGAACAGCTTCATGACTGCAAACTGAATGACAAAATAAAGTTAACATAGTGCTATATATATCAAATATTTAATTTAGCCTTAACCTTAACACTTCTATCTTTTTTTATACAAAGAAACATTTTTTTTACCCAAGCCTAGGCTGCTGATAGATTTGGCTAGTTTAGTTTTGTGACTGGGGCCGGCGGTAGTTCTTTTGCCCCGGAGTGGGTGAGTGGAGCCGAGCCCTATCAGTCATTCTGAGAAGAGCGGCCAGTGTAAAAACCTGCCAAATCACCGTGTACTGGTTTCCCTGTGAAGCTTTACATTTATGAGGGCATGTGACTAATTAAAAATGTGTCCTACTTTTTCTTCACATCATTGTGGTAAAGAGTAGACCGGGTCAGTGACATGTTTGCAGTAGAATTTTTGGATGTATAAAAATCTAAATGCTTTATGTTTGGTGCCATTTCTTTCATGTCTGAGTGTGGCGCAATATGTATTAGTTGTGGTTAGGATGATCTATGATGGCCACATGATGTTTGACTGGTCTGATGTGTGCACAGTGCCAGTGCAGGTCAGTTGTCTAGGTACAGTATTTTTCTGCACTTTGAAAAACATGTGTCCAAGACTCACACACACAGTGGAGTGGACCTTACGTTGGGCAAGTTTGGCTACCATTTGTCGGGTGTTGTGTATCATCAGGTTATGTTGGTGGTTTGTAACTATGCCAGGCTGACAGGAAGCCAACACTGTTGTGTTTGCCATCGAGTGAGAAAGAGGAGTTAGCGAGCTATCTGGACAGAGAGGTGCAAAGAGGAACCGTGCCGGCAGCAACACACTCACCATCACATGAAAGTTCACAGAACTGTGAAACCACATACCCTGCAAAGCCGTCTATCGGGTCATACAGACAATACCAGAGCTGGCCAAACGAGGCATTAGTCATTAGAATGTTTGGCAAGTATTTCTCTTTTGTCTGAATAAAATGTGGTTATTCAGTCAGCAGGTTTTGTTTGTTTTGACTGATTGAAGTGAAGCAAAGTTGTGTAGCATATGTAGTATGTGTAGGTAGATCTCTAGAGTTCATTAAACTTCTCACCCAACTATCCCTACCACCAAAGCCTGTTCCAACTTGCCCCATGTGCAGCGGAGGGACGCTTCTTAGAAATATAAACCCCTCCTCGTCCTTCCCCTGGCATGACAACACAGTACATTCTGCACTGTCAAGCCTAGCTCCAAACACTCACATTTGCACATCCCGGGTTATAGACAACTTCAAAAGTTCAATTACGTAATGCTTTGTGCACTAAATCTTCAAAAAGGGAGAGCAACTATAAATTCTTGCTTCATCAAAGCAAGAATTTAGTGCAAGCACCTCTCGTAAGGATATCCTTAAATCTGCACCAAATGAGAAAAAACATGTCATATGTGATAATTGTTTATAATATTACACTTTATCACTGATTGTGATATATTTTGTGATGTTTTATATTTGCAAGTTCAATAAAATTAAAGCAAATATCATTTTTTAAACTAACTAAACATGTGTTAGATTAAAAATCAAACCAGGAGTATATCATACCAGAAGCATAAAGACTTTATTTTAGAAACTGAAAACCATATGTTATTTCAACATTCTTTAACCCAGCACTGCAGTGAAAGACTTGTGTAATGCAGTATTTGGTAAGTATGTTCAAAGTTTATGTGAAATACACACTAAATCCTTGCTTTGTGTCCGTCTTGTTGCAGACTACTTGGCAAAGCACGGGCGTCTCAGTGAATCTGATGCCAGGAGGAAGTTTTGGCAGATCCTTTCGGCCGTGGAGTATTGCCACAATCGTAACATCGTTCACCGCGACCTCAAGGCTGAGAATCTGCTGCTCGATGGACACATGAACATCAAAATAGCAGGTCTAATGTTTGTCATTTCTGTTTGTGTGAATCACGTTTTCAATCTGATGCTGTTCCTGTCATGACATCGGTGCTAGGAGAGTTCAGAAATGCCATAGCTATCAGTGGCTCATTTTCACAGTGTTGAGAAGTGGTCCAAGGCTGCGTGCGAGCGATGTGCTAAAGTCATTACATATTCTCCATTCAGGTTTTGTTGGTACAATTTAAAGACAAATGTGCAATCGTATGACTTTGTAGCAGAACACTAGTACTGATATTTGAAACAAATACAAGGTTCTGCAGTACAAGCTTCAAAGTGTAATTACTAAGTGACTGATATTTGGAGTGAGCCAGTAGAATGCCACCCCACCACCACTACAGTGTTCTAGACAGGAGGAAAGACACTCTGAGGAGGGAGAGAAGGGGGCAGGGAATGAGACTCGTATCATTTTGGAGATGCAGTGGAAGATTACAGTACACTGCAAGGGTATTGACGAGTGGGGCATAGAAAAGTGCTCTCTTTTGTCAAAATGTTTGAAGTGAAAAAGCATCTTTCTTTATAATGTACTGCACTCAAAAATGCCTTCATCAACAATCAGAGCTGAAATCTATACCACAGATGTATAACCAAATCTATTGGTAACCACTTAGTCCCCATCTCTTGTGTTTCTCAGACTATGATAACCAGGAAATGTTTTTATTCCAAGCAGCAATCATTTTCACAAACACATCTGACTCAGGCAATTGTCTGCTTAGAAGATTAGATTTGGAGACACAAAAACAATGAACAGAATATTACCTGGTGTGTAGACACAATATTTTGATTAAGAACATGGCTTTCTGTACCTCTTCTTACCCATCACTAAGGCATCCATGATAAGACATTTTGAAGCTGCTGCTGCTGCTGTGAAATATCCCACGTAAATTATAATATTGAACGGACTTTATGCCACTGACACAAAAACGATAAAGCAGGATAATCCCAGTAAACCATTTTTAAATAGACAGTATCATTAAAAGTCATGTGCTGCACCAAATCATTAGAAGAATGAAGCAATAATTAGCCAAGTTATTCTCTCTCTCACTCAGAGCGTATCAAAAAATCTTCCCACTGTTTCACAAAAATGCAATGTTCCCGTAATCATTTATTGAACGATAAGTATTTGCATTGGGTTTTAAAGGCCAGCTCTGGTCAGTGTATAGGAGCAGCAGTGCAGTCAAAGAAAGGTCATGTGCATGTGGTGGCTGCAGAGGTGGCAGGGGGTGCCCTTCATCTTTTCACTTAAAACTCTTTACGCTCGACTCGACACTGAAAGAACTGCAGAGACCAAAATGAGTCTCTGTCATGTTTCCTAAGGTTACTAAATAGAGACCATCATAGCCGGTACTTTCAGGCTTTTTAATAGATCAACTGTTCTGACATGCTGGTTCATTTGGCACGCTTAGATGTTCAAATGCGGATGAAAAAAAAAATACACATTGACAGTTAAGCCCCTCACAATAACAACACTATTGACTTATTATCCAATAAATGATAGATGGAACAGTATGTTTTGGGGCTCAATATTTATCATGTAGGGGGATTTTGATTATTTTATATAATCAATAATAATAATAATAATAATAATAATAATACATTTGAGCTGTAGAGGGGCGAATGAGTAACTTCCATGGTTATTTATCTTTTCATTCTGCTATTTATTTTTTGCAGCTCATGCATTTAACAATACCATTTTAAAAAAAGGTTTACTGGGATTATCCTGCTTTTGGGTTATTGTGTTAATGGTGTTAAGTAGTATTATCATTTATCGTGTTATTTTCTGTAGCAAAATATCACACTTCAAAATTTGTTATTGTGACAGGCCTATTGTAAACATAATACTGCAAAAATGGAAGTACAGCACACTGTTTTAGTCAATAATATTTAGTCTAGTTCAATATATGTTTATGTTTATGTTGTCTCAGGGTTACCAAAGCATCTATCTCCTGACATGCAGTAACATCAGTTTGGCATAGACATGTAAACCAGGAGGAGATATGTTAGGTTAAGAACGCACAAACATGTCACCTCTCTCACTGTTTTTGATTAAACCTGACACTGGGAGCCTTCACTCACAGCCACTATTCCAATATCCTCTCACCTATAGATGGATCCTTTTTGTGACTGTGTAGCATATCCCAGTGTGGTATCTTTAGGTTAATATTATGTTAATGCAGTGAGCCTCACCCATACCCGCTCCTTCTTGTTGCACTTTAAGAGCTGTTAGTAGCCTGCAGCGCGGTGGAGTGTTTGACGTCAGCTTCTGCTCAGTATTCAGCTGCGTGAAATGGGTCACAGCTTCAGTGGGTAAACCAACCACTCCTCTCCGCTCCTTCTGTCTCACATCTCACCTCAGCTTCAGACAGTCAGCAACGCACTTGTGATGAGCCCCACGGTGCCGCTCTGCCGTAGCCCCAAATCTGTGTGCGACTTTTCCACACAGCGTTTAGTGGAGCATTTATTCAGTTTGACGTCTTCAAGTACAATAATAATAATAATAATGACTGTGTAATTATTACTCTAAATAGGTTATGATAAAAAATTCAATGAATTTACTTTTGTTCAGAATGATGTGTGCTTGTTCTACCACTCAAAACAAAGAAAAGAAACAAAGATTTTTTTCTGTAATCTACATACACTTTTAAAAGACCAAAAATAGATACACTTTCTTCTATAATGGTCCTTGCCAGTATAGAACTAATCACTTGAAATAATCATGATTTGTGTTACGAGCAAATAATGATTGTGATTATGATTTTTTACATACGTCTTTTATTTATTTATTTATTTAAGTGAGTTTTGTCAATGTTTAAATTTATAGTGTTCACATTGAAACATATCTTCTTCTTTTGTTTAATTTGCAAAAGGATTCTATTTTCATTATTAATATGTAGCTTTTTTTTTAATTTTCAGTGTTTATTTTCATTTTAGTTTTAATGTGAAGCTACAGTTCTGCTTGGGCACACGTTAATGTTGGATCTATTTTTGTGTGTCTGTTATGTAATTTTTCTGTTTATCCATCTGTATTCTTTGTTTTGTGTCATTTGCGATGTTTATATAACTGTATCAAATGATTTAAAAGGGTTGGGGGGGCGGAGGGATGTTTGTCTAGTCCTGGGTCCTACGGCAGAAATGCGTGGAACCACAGATAATGAAGTGACTGGGTGGGGATGAAATCGATAGATGGTGAAGGGAAGATTTCATAATTTTATGTACATAACAAAATTGGACTGACGAATATTAACATGTTTTTGTTGTCTAATACTGTCCAGATTTGGGAGAGACTTTTGGGAATCGAATGAAATTAATACAATGCAAAAGATTAGTGATTAGTGATTGCAACTGCACAGTTTAGTTCCATTTTACAAAATTTTATTTTACAAGTCTATGCTGCTTCTCTTTGTCACCTCTTGTCCATTATATCTTTGGTTTTAATCAGGCGACAGTGCATACATCTGAGCAGCATCGTGTCAGTCGACTCCTGGGGGGATGTTCTTTCTACAGCCTCAATGTACAAATATGTAAATCCCACATTATATAAAACCAGTATCAACCTCATGGAAACATTCCCAATCACAAGGCACATACCACATGCATTGTTCACTGCTGCTCTGTCCACAGTTGGGAGCAGCTGATTTATCATCATCGTACATGTTATTGTTAAGCTCATTTTGGTTTGCATTACGTCAGAAGAACAAATGTCTCTAAATGCTCCAAATATCTCGTTCCAAAGGGTAAAGTCCTCGTAATAATTGATCTTTTCTGTCTTGTTTAGATTTTGGATTTGGGAACTTTTTCCAGCCGGGCGAGCCTCTGACCACATGGTGTGGCAGTCCTCCATACGCTGCTCCTGAGGTTTTTGAAGGCCAGCAGTATGAAGGTCCACAGCTGGACATCTGGGTAAGAATTGTTTTCAAATTAAAATATTGTTAGGGATTATTTGCATGAAGTTCTTCAGTTCTATCAATTATTAACCGCAACAGTCAAAAACTGACAAAAAGAAATGCCAACATGTACCCCACTTCTCACACTTTTTTATGTTTCAGAGCATGGGAGTAGTGCTGTATGTCCTGGTATGTGGTGCTTTGCCTTTTGATGGACCAACTCTGCCTGTGCTTCGACAACGAGTCCTTGAAGGGAGGTTTCGTATCCCCTACTTTATGACAGAAGGTAGAAAAACATAACTTGGAGGGCTAGACCCTAACATTGTCTAGTCTGGAGCCTTAACTAAAAATCATTCCATCATCATCAACTTTCCACCTGATTAATAGTGTTTAATACTTTACTCTTTTATTTATTATGTCTTGCTGCTGCCGAGGTCCATTCTGTTGCAGTCTTATGTATGATTCTTATTCGTTCTGTTTCCATTTTGGTACAGGCCAAGCCATGTGCTCTGATTGGTTCCTGTCAATTTCTGCAAATCAAAGAGTTGCCTGCAGCCTGTCTAATTTCTTTCTATAGAATAGGGGCTTTGTCTTCCACTGCATTAATTAAAAATAACAAATTTCTTATTCTGATTACATAACAGAAAAAATAGTCAAAGTTGGATCTCAAATCTTCAGAAATAATGAGCTTTGCCTAAAAATGTGTTCTATACCGTTGCATGTTTTATATGTTTTATGGTGATTGTTATTGAAATTCCTGTCCTTTTGCGTGTCAACTGGACAGTCTGATTTTAAGTTTGCTGATTGCTGTCAATTATTGTGTTGGCTAACAGGATAAGTGTTAGCAGCTGTACTAGCCAGGGCAGATGATGTTGTATTTTGTTAGTCATGCTTACTGTTCGGCTCTGCCTCGCCTCCCTCTGCTCTGTCCCTCCTGTGCCTCTCCTCCCTCTGCTCTGTCCCTCCTGTGCCTCTCGTCCCTTTTCTCTGTACCTCCTCTGCAGTCCTTTGGTCCTTCTCCACAGGGGGTGCGTTTTTCTCCTAAACCTTGAAACAATTAAGATGCCGGGGAATGTAGGAGTGTAATGTCAGCTCCTGTAGCCAGACTGACATCGAGGCTCACCTCCCCGCCCCCAGGTCCAGCCCCTGTTCCCTGAACGAGGAGAACAGAGTGTGCCGTTTCTCCATCCAGATTAGTCCATCTTCTCCCTGCTGTACCTCTCAGCGCTGTTTAGCTGTGGTAATACCACACAGTCTTCTCTCTGTATGAGCCTATGAGGCAGCTGCGTATATCAGGATGTAAATCATCTCATTGCCCACCACTGCTCATTTGAAAGTGCAATGAAACAATTGTAAACTAATAATGACAAAATTATTTTTGTTTCAACAAAGCGCAAATCATTAAACAAAGATTTTACAACAAAGTTGACCCTATGGGTGTAATGGCAAAGTACTGTTCTTATCATCCTGTCAGTGGTGTACTCGGTGGACCTCTTATGGCCTGCAAGTGTTAACTTGAAATGTTTGTGTGGTTGAGTCAGTGTGGTAAAATGTACTGGCTCAAACAGTGGATCAATCAATCAGCCACTTAGTCCGGCGCTATGCCTCTTGCACAGTCAAACTCCCTCCAGTGGTTTCAGACTAGAAAATATACTGCAATTATATAGTGGCCGTAGCTACAGGTGACTGACTGATTTATTAAACATTTTTAATTGCATTAGTTAAAACCATGCATTTGTTATTATCTGGATTATCAGAAGTAAAATGTATTTATTGCATACATATATTTTCTGCATCTGGCTTTAAAATTGTGACAGGCAGTAAATGGGTGAGGACGTGCTGCAGTGGGCAGGAATGTGGTACAGGCAGCAGGGGTGCAAACAGCCAAAACAGCACAGCCAAGGAAAGTCTAATCCTGTTAAGAACCCAGCTGTGTCTGACGTCAAAGTCATGGTGCCTCTAACTGGAGGTGAGGAGTACTCATTAGGAGAGGACAAATATTCTGAAGAGTGCAGCTGAGAAAGAATTCAACACATTTTAAGCTCTGCCATGTTAGTTCTGCTCCAGTTCATCAAGTTTTCTTTGAACCTTATGTTTGACTGCTTCCTTTTTACAAATGGACTTACATATTCTCCCATATTGTAGTTTTAAGAGCATAACCTAACCCCTCAGTCTTCACAGTGTTCATGACTCAGTCCCTGGCTCTTCTCTTTGTACTTGTCCGTAGACTGTGAGCACTTGATACGCAGGATGCTGGTGTTGGACCCGTCAAAGCGTTTGTCTGTGGCCCAAATAAAGGAGCACAAGTGGATGGCCCTGGACGTCCCCGTGACCAGGCCTGTCCTGTACCAGCAGCCAGTGCCCACGGAGGGAGAGGGGGGGCTGGGCGAGTACAGCGAGCAGGTGCTGCGGCTCATGCACAGCCTCGGTATCGATCAGCACAAGACCATAGAGGTAAAACAAACACTATAAGCACCTTTATATAGTGATAAAAGTCTGTGATTTCATTCCTGTGACGATATACGATTTAGGTAAAATCGTAATGTGGTTCACTGTTTTTCTCTTAAACACAGCTCTATGTTCAAACAAAGACACTTTTCCCAATCCACACCTCCTATAGGTCATCCTCAGCAATGCTCTGAGTGAGTGACAGGTGGATTTAACTAATTGCAATGGAGTGTGAATTTTCAGAAGAAGCAGATGACTTATGTTATCTCCTCAAGCTAATGGAAACATACTAATGCATAAATCATATTTTGTGATAAAAATCGATCTGGCTCCAAGAAAATTGTGATATAATGAAAAAACTACAATATTACTATAAATAATAATCTAAAATGAGGACTTTTAATCTAGTTGTTGGTAATTACAACATGTCTCAACAGGACATTGAAAATAACAAATATTAAATAAATCAGCAACAACTGCTGTTTGTCCTTTTTGGAATTTTTTGATTAAAAAGCAAATTGCACACCTTGTTTTTTTTCTAGTTATTAAAATGCTTTGTCTGTTTGTCCACAGTCTTTGCAGAACAAAAGCTATAACCACTTTGCTGCTATCTACTATCTGCTGGTGGAGCGTCTCAAGGCCCATCGCTGCAGCTTCCCGGTGGAGCAGAGGCTGGATGCCCGACAGCGGCGGCCCAGCACCATTGCAGAGCAGACCGTTGTCAAGGTAACAGTGCACGTCTGTGGGGCTAGGTATTATATATGTACCAGCATTAGCATCCACACCTTTTTGATCAAAGCGGGGTTATTCACACCTGCACCTGATGAAGGAACACCATTGATGTATTTATACAGCCCAGTCTCATCTTGATCTTCAGAGCATCTTCAAGGGTTTTGTCATACATATTTATTATTATTATTCACATTTATTTTCCCTAATCTTTTCTTTTTAATGTTTACTAATGTTCACCTCAAGTGCACACACTCTTTTCTCACTTTATTTATAAATGTAAATTTGTTCCATCTGAGAAGTTCAAATCTTGAATTAGATGTTTTTGATGTCATGACATAGGCTGACACAGTGTTGTTCTTTTCTTCAGTCAACCAGCGCTTCAGCCCAGGTGGGCTTGCTGCCTCAGGGGGTCCGGCTGTTGCGCTCACCTGCAGTACCCCAAACCTCCTCTGAGGCCTTCACCTTCCCTCAGACCCCCAGTCCCCTGGAGCACAGTTTCATGGTTGAGGACGTCAACACACCCAAAGTACGTTCAGCAGCACCACACCTTCTGCTTTGCCCTTACATTACAATCAGAGGCGGGCGGTATTCACTTGTTTATCAATTGTTGTATCAATCAATTAGTAATATTATTTTGGAATCTCCATTATTTGCTTTTTAATCTATCTAAAATAGCTAAAACATACCTTTAGATATGTTGGTTGGGTTTCAGTATCACACACATGTAAAAGGACTGTAAAATGAAACATTAAAGTGCCAAAACATGATACCCTTGTTTGAAAGATTACACTGCAAGTTCCCTTTTCCTTTTTACAATTTTCCTATTATAAACAAAACACTCGCCATTTTAATCTTGCATGTCTACACTACAGTTTTCTGTTATATCTTGTAGACGATATATTGGCCACATCTACTTATAATACCCCAAATGTAGTAATGAGCGTGCACAACTATGCCCTAAAAAAATCGAGTGTGACAAACATGATGCTGCTGATTTCACTTGATAAGTTTGTCCTCCGGGTGTAAGTGAAACAATGCCCCCTTGTCTTTTGTTGAGGTTTGGGGGCACTAGCCGGCTCCACAGTGCAGCTGACTTGCCCTCTTATGTAAGCGCTCAGTTCACACTCCTATCAGAGCACACAGCTGCTGGTCCTCCACCACTCCTAGACAGCAAAGCACCCCACATTTACAGCATGCCAGCACGAGCATCTCACAGTTTGTGTCTATGTGTGCCAGCCGGCAACCTTTTCCCTCTAGGACACTTGCCTGGCTGTTATTAAAAAAAAGAAAAGCATTTAATCCCAACAGGCTAAACTTTGATTACTACTATGCTAGTTGTTTCTGCCCCTCTCGTGGCCCCACTGAAGGATTCTAAGTGTACGTCTGTTCTTTCGTGAGCGAGGGGGTTTTGGGAGCAGACAGAGTGTGTTATCTGTGTGAATGGTGCCTGGTTATGTAAGCAGCCCTGTGATGATGATGTGACCTAATGCAAGTCTGAGCGAACACACATGGACAGGAAGCCGCCGCTCCTATGTCCTAGCCAACAACTTTTTTTTCCTTTCTTTTCTTATTTTATTTAACTTTCAACTCCCTCTTTTTGCCCCCCCACCCTTTTTACTATTACCCAATGTTTCTTGATTTCCTAGTCCTCTGGGTGAGTGCATGTTGAGTAACAGCATTCCTATCCCAGCACAGAAAGCAGATGGGAATTTGGGCAAAGTGTCTCATTCTCCACCAACACCAGCTTTTCCTGTTACTGCGGCAACTCCTGCTGGTGATCTTTGTCTTTGTTTTTGTAACTCTCCGTGAATTTATTTCTGTATTTGTCAGTCAAACAGAAC
>KN480102.1:865-12458 GCA_000787095.1 Periophthalmodon schlosseri
ATGTCTAAGGTGAGACCAGCTCTGCACCTATGTGTCTGTAAGGAACAACACAGAAACCGAAAACGTTTACCGCATTTTTTCTTAGCAGTTTGTGGAATACATGTAGGTTTTATATTTTGTTGAACTTATCAGATAGTATTTTTAAATTTATTTTACAGTATTTTTGGTGATGTAGCCCCCTGGTGGATCAGGTTTCAAGCCAACTAAAACGAAACCGCATTGGTCCTAGTATTGACCCAGGGGGAACACCACAAGATTTTTTCCTAAATATCATGCCTATAACTTTAGTTTACACATTAAGGTGATATTTCAGACTAGACATGCCCAAATCAGTTTACACCTGTCCCAAAAAAGCTATATCGGAAAATTAAGGCATCCTTTTGTCCAATTTTCCCTAATTAGAGGTGCAATAGGCCGCATATAATTTTTCAACATATGAAGGTGCTTAGTGTTTTTGTTTTGCTTTGATAATGAAGAAGCCTGTTTTTGAGGTTAGATTCTTGGAAATTTTCCGACTTTCCCTAACTACAACGTGTCTTCTTTTTTACGCCCTTCCTGTTCCTCTACAACTTTCCTCCTTTCTGAAAAACCAAACTTGATTGTAAAAAAAAGAAGATAAAAAATATGAAGTTGCGACAAACAAACTAAATGTATAAACTTTCTTTGAGATGTGCAGAAGTGATCAGTTGAGAGTAGCTGTATTGGATTTTATTTTGAGTTTCTTCTTTCTATGGAGTCCATGGATTCTGGTCAGTTGAGTATTACCCTGTACAGTGTTTGTAAGATACAAGATCTAAACACGACGTCCCCTCCGTGGATGTTCGATTTTTTTACTTTTACTTTATCTTCATGTCGGTCAAGTTTCTGTCTCTCGTCACCTCTTATTTTGGACCATTTGTGTCATTGAGGCTTTTGAGTGGGGTTGGTTGTAGCAGCTTTGAGGTACATTCAAAGTCAGGAAGGAGAAAAACCCAAGATTTTGTTTTGTTAAGGATTATATACAGTTGAAAGATGAGTCTCTTGTTGTCATCCACTTGTCTTAAGACTTCCGTGTGTAATTTGTAACTTTAATTTCTCTTGACAAAACAGTTTTATAGAATTTTAGAGGAGAAAAAAACTAAACAAAATATGTATCTGTCTTATTTGGTGGTTCTCAATTTGTGGTATAGGGACCACTAGAGGACAACTGCCTTTTTTCCTCAGACTTTACTTCTTAAAGGTCATCAAATCTATTGCCTCATATCAGGTATTGCATTACAAATTTTGTTCCAGATGCCCTCCCTGGCATCAGTCTTTTGTTGATACTTGCAGAAATAGTTAACTAAAAAGAGGACTTTTATTGATTGTTTTAATTCTGAATTTTGTGAGTACTGACACAAAACGTTGCAGTAAAAATTAACTCATACATTGTCTTTTCAATTTGGTGTTTACTCAAAATCCATTTCTTTAATAGAAGTGGTGAAAAGAGCATAGCAATTAGCATAACTGCTTGCGATTATGTTTTTTTAAATCTGCTATAACCTATATACACTTGTATTGTCTTAGTCTGTTTGCAATCTAACATCAGCATTGTACTTCATCCAAGCTGCTACAACCCTCCGTTACTCCTCCTCCCACCTGGAAAAACTTTCACATTTTGTTTTTGTGATCGGACAACTAGGACAACTTCCACACAAACCTACTGTACACACACTCCCCTGCAGTTCGCATTTTAGCTTTGAGGTCAACATGAGGCTAAAGCATTGACAGAGGGCGACTGGTGACACATGCGTAGGTTTCGGCCATCTTGTCATCTTGTGTGCTTTTCCTTACAGGTTTTGAGAGCGGGGCTGGGTTAGTTTTTGTGGGTTAAGGGTTGTTGATGGACACTGGATTGGCCTGTCCCGCTGCGTTCTGGGCTCCTGTTCTCTTATCAGCAGGGCACCATGACCTACCTGCTTCTGTTTGGCACAATGCGAGGGGCGTCAGGGCTGTCAGTCTCCATGGCAGCACGAAAAGATTTGGGACATTACAGCTTGTACAGGTTGTGAGACGGGCAATTTGTATCTAGTTCAAGTCATTGAGAGCTAGACGTATTCATTCAGTGTTGACATGATAACAATGTGGAGTTATGACTGCTCTGTGTAGTGTGGTTATATGGTAGGTTTGAATTGTCAGGTTGAAGTTAAAGTTACCTGAAAAAATAGGCCTATAACTTGAAAATAAATTGTTTTTGTTGTTGCAGTTGCTGTGCCATAGATTGCAATGAAACAACTAAGACAAAATATCAAAGTAGTCGTGAAATTAGGAATAATTGAGCTGTTTGGCAAAATCGACTCACTAGACAGAAGTCACAAAAGTAACACTGTTTAATATTTATGACTCCTAACTCCTAACCCTACACAATTGTATGTTCACAACGCTTTGTACGCGCCTAAATCATGTACGCTTGAATCTGAACTCCCGAATACAGTGCCACTATCTTAACAAAACATCACAGAACAAGGCCAACTCAACACATTTTAATAATATGCAATTTTAAGTTCATACCAAGCTTTTATCTACCATTGTTACTCAAGCAGGAAGGGCAAGAGAAGTACAGGGAGAGCTCTGGTTTGAAAGGTCACATGTGTTGGCTTGATGGTAACAGATTTAAAAGACGACACATGCATTTATGAGTAACTCGTTTGTATGTTATTTTTCCATTGCACAGAGAGAAAAATTTCAAAATGGGAAATCAACATTAGAATATACAGTACAGTTATAACCGACTCATTTTCACTTAGATGTGTCTATGGCAGTAGTGGATGAGGAATTAAATTTTATTTTTTAAGTACAGATACAGAGGAAAAAGTTACTCAAGCAAAAGTATTACATGAAAAAATCTACTCAAGTAAAAGTACTGAAGTACCCGTTTAAAAATGTACTTTAAGAGTAAAAAGTAAAAGTATTTCACACAACTGTTGTTAATTTGTTAACGTGTAAATGTAGTGATATTGATTTAAAAATTATATGTATTTTGGGCAACTGTTACAATACGAATCAATTGATGAATTATGAATTTTGTGTATTTATTTTTGTTTACTCAAAGCCGAAGCTTGAACTCAAAAACTTCAGTCAGGATGTTACCACAAACATGGTCAAAATAACCCCTCAAATCATATGAAAAGTACTTTACTTTTCAGTCCAGTTAAAAAATGTAATGCTGTCAATTGTAGTGAAGTAAAAGTAAAAAGTACCCTGTGTAAAATGTACTTAAGTAAAGTACAGGTACCTAAAAATTCAACCTAAGTACAGTACTTTACTACTTGTACTTCGTTACCTTCCACCACTGATCTATTTTGACTTGGATGCCAATGTATTTTCCCCTTGTTGTAATGTATCTTGCCATGACAATAATGATAAAATATCTTATTGTAAGTTAAATTTAAATTAAACAAAACTATTCTTCAAATGAAAGCTTATTAGATACTGAAAGACTGCACATTTTTTTTAAAGCAAATAGAATAAATAAATAAATAAAATAAAAATACATGTTAAAAAATAGTCAAATTAAGATGAATACTCCACAATACTCCACTTAATTCAGTCTTGGAACTCATTTATACTCATCTTTTTGCAGTGAAGTCCTTTATCTAGTTCTGAATGGTAACGCTACAGGCCAGGTCACGGTTAGCTTGACCAGAATGAGCAGGTCGCGTGAGTCAGTTAGAGCGGCATGGCTGGCCTCTGCGGCTCGTAGTGAATTCAGGAGCGGTTTAAGGATGTAGTTACGCACAGTGGTTGGAGTGCACCGTGCTATTTGGGCTAATCATTGCTTAAAATAGTTGTAATGATAACATGAATAGCTTGGCATGTGTGATTCTTTTTCCTACTCTTCTTGTTCCTTTTTTGGGTTGCCGTCGGAGATGTTATGGCCCACTGAGCCGCGTGTTGATTTGGCGCAGGTTTAGTTCAGATGCCCTCCCTTACACAGTTATTCAGGTTTGGGGCTGGCGCAAAAAGTAAAGTGGCTTGCGACCTACAGGGGATGCACGGATTAATGACGAGATCAAAATAGTGCACAAATGCTGAACTGATTAAGTAGTGACTTATATAGGTGATTTTATGCCAGATGCCCTTCCAAATGGAGCCTTCTTTATTTATTAAATTGTACGGGACAAGATGCAAGATTTCCAACGTGTTTGTTTTTATGTGGTGTAAGGCCGTATGATTTTCCTTAATACCAACTAGATTAAAGTTACGTTAGGTGGGAAGCTTCATACCTAAATTGTTGCTCCCGTGTAAACAAATGGTACAGTTTACTTCCATTCAGACAGTCATAGGCGTGGCATACAGACCTATCCTTTATGTAATGTTAAATTCTGATCATAATCTTACCTATTATACTGTTCCTTTTGAAAAACCTGCTATTTATTGCCAAAGCTTTTGTTGCTTGACTTTGCCATTCTCTCCATTGTGAGGAAGAGTGAGCGAAAGGGCAGCTGATGTAATAGCATAACAATGCACAGTGAAACCTGAGTGTTAAACATGCTCCGCGGACATGAAACTCCATTAGGATTCAGGAAACTTAAAGGGCCCATACCGTGCTATTTTCTGATCTATGTTATAATGTTGTTTCCTCATCACAAACGGACCTGGAGTTTTGTTTTTGTGTTTTGTTTCATTCACACACGTTTAACACACAGACCTTGCATATTTCAGCTGAGTTCTTCTCTCAAACTGAAAATACTCGGTTCCACCTTGTGATGTCATTTGGTGATACAGGAAGTGCTCCACTGTGTTTTTTAAACTCCATACACCCTCACTAGAATCATTTGGATGATTTCAGTCCTGGAATTTCTGATCTCTGCTGAACTAAAAGTAGCTGTTAACCTCAAAACTACCGCTTCGTGACATCACAAGTTGGAACCGAGCATTTTGAGCTTTGGAGATGTAGCCAGACTAATAATAAAGGATTACTCAAACATGGGTGGATGAAACAAAACACAACGCCGGGTATGTTTTTGATGAGGTAACAACATTATAACATTGTAACAAGAGACAATTTTGCGTAATATAGGACCTTTAAATTATTTACATATGAAGGGTTGCAACTGCAGACATAACACCATATTAATGCACAAATCTACAAACACTCAAGTTGTCCTGATCATGTTTTTGTTTTGTTTGGGGTTTTTTTTGTTTTTTTTTTTTTGTCTATTTCGAATCATTCCATTACTGGTTGGGCTTACAATCAGAGACGCACAGTATATCCTCCAAAATGCTATCCTGATTGGACGGTTGTTGCCTTAAAGCGGCGTAGATATTGTGCTGGTTTTGAAGACGCCACTGGGGTTGTGACATAAAGCACACCCCGGATTATTTGGCGTCTGCCAGAGAAATAAGAGCAGATTTTTCATATCGGCTGCATCGGCTCTGAGCCCTTCCGCGTTTTTGTGTTCGGATCTCCTGTGTATGCATACTGTATCTTTTTGCCTTGATTATGAAGAAAATATATCTATTTTTTGTAACTGTTCTCTGATGTGCCATAACTCATGTTTTCTTGCACACTGTTAATATTTTGTGGATATTGCTGTTAAAAAAGATATTGAGAAGTAGATAACATTAATAAAAAGATGATATTATGACATATATTGTGGTCATTTTTATGTATGTTTTTGGTTTATTAATCGGGACAAATATAACAAATACAATGTGTCACAGTGTATATAAATCTGATTCACACAACATCTGTCCCAACAAGAACTTTGGACAATTAATATTACTCTAAACTTATTTAAACATTGTAATAATATAGATTAAAAGGTTAATATAGAAAATATACACACATACTGTACAGACTTTGACATTTTAATAACTACTGTTCAAATTCAGTTGCCTGGCGAATCCTCCGTCGCGTCTCAAGCCCGGTCAAACATGATCGTCCAATCAGATCAGTTTTTTTCAGTGACACGTGAAGGAGCTCATTGGTCACTTATGATTCACAAATAAAATCAAATTTCTCTCACCTCAGATTAACAGATTAGAACAGATTAGTTAGTGTTTGGCTCGTTGACTCTGCAGAAATCCACCATGATTCATCGGTGACCGGACTCACATCTTTGCAAAGTACTGAAGAAGTGTGTATTCTGGATCCCAGGCAACAAGTTAAATACTTGCAGAGATAATTGTAGTAGTAGTAATAGTAGAGTTGATTGTAGTAGTTCAAGGTTCAAGGGCCAGTACCAGTGGTTGCAAAAGGAGCAGTGTATGTATTATAACTGTCATGCACAGTAGTAGTAGTAGTAGTAGTAGTAGTAGTAGTGGCAATGGTTGTAGAAGTAACAGAAGCAGTAGTAGCAAAAACAGTAGAAATCAAAATACAACAGCAAGCATTTTTTAATTTTCAACTATTTCTCGTGCTTTCTGTTCAAGATACTGTTATTTTGCAGTGACATATATTGCACTACAAACTTTGCGAACTTGCTGACCTCTTACAGAAGCACATGTTGTTTTCTTGCACAGTCGGACACATGCACTATGTCCATAAAGTACAGCGTGTGCAGTGCAGAGAACATGCAACTCTCTGAAAAAGAGACAAGGGGAGGCCTCCCACTTACTATCATTTCTCAAGAAAACCATTGTCAAAAAAAAAAGAAAAAAAAAATCAACTGCATGTTTTGGGACTATTGTATTGCCCTACCTTAGTGGTCACGAGTCTCTTCTCGGTATTCCAACCTACTTCTACCCTCAGGCAAGTCCGAGCCAATGAAAATGAAGGCGGGTGCACGTCCGGCCAATCGCAACCCAAGCCCCCTCCCCAGACCTGCCCCTTTTGCCTAATGATAAACAAATAGAGAGCCATGTGCGCGAATGTTCCCCGTCTTCCTTGTAACCTCGGCCAGACATGTGAGATGCGGGTGGAGGCCTTGGGGGCAGAATAAACCACTTGTGCTCTTTGGTATAGGAACAAGCTGCTACCAAATCAAGTAAAGATGTTGTTTAGTGGTCAAGGTTTAGTGGTCAAGGTTTTTGCACCACATTAGATAACATTTGGCTTTTCCATCTAAACCAGGACTTTATAAGGGTCTAAACAGAGAGTAAACCTATGGATAAGGTATAATTTTAAACCATGCTTAATCCGCAGTTTGAAAAACACTAGTCTAGATGGTGATGTCTTGCAAAAAACTCTCAATTAAAAGCTATTAAAATCATATAATACTTGCATGAGAGTCACAGGTACAGTATGTCTACTTCAGTTTGTTTTACCTGTTTGGTTGTACCAGCAAAGTATGTTACTACCTCCACCCTTATCCTCTCTCTCTCTCTCTCTATTTACAATAACAGGGCATGGACGTGTGTCTTTCCAACCACAATGTAAATGACGATTGCGTGACACAGCTCAGATTGGCCCTCCATGACGCATGCACCTACGTTTGTTTTGAAATAGGAGAAGAGCACTTATGAATAGAAATGACTGACTTTTAACCCCAAAATAACTAAAAGGAGGGAACAGAATTCATTTAATTAGTAAAAGCCAGGATTTAAGCCAGGTATGGATATGCAGTAGTACTAGCAGAAGTAGCAACAGTAGCAGCTATAGTGGTAGCAGTAGCAGTAGTAGTAGAAGTACAAGTAGCAGTAATAGTAGTAGAAGTAGTATTTGCAAAAAGAAATATATTGAGATATTTAGCGTCATATGACAGTAGTTTTTTTAGAATAGAAACATGGACTACACTGAGACTAGACATTTAAGAAAACAATAATTTATTGGCTTAAGCATAGAATAAATAACTATGAAAATGTGTTTTACAAATAATGAATAAATTAAGTTCAAGTTGTGTTTTACAGTAGGTAGTCTTCTCCAAATGAGGCACATCATTATAACATGTTTAAATACACGTCCTTTTTTTGCAGTCTCATGCTTGTTCAACTTAATTTCAGTTTCCACGGCTGTTGCACAGGTCAGCTCTGCACGCCCAGTCTTTGCTAAATAAAGACACAATTGTACATGCATACCACGCATTCACGAGCGAACACTCACACGCGCACACCCCTTCTTTTTCTTCTTGTCTTTCCAAACGGCTTTCCCGACTCAGGCCAGAGGAATGTGGAACTATGAAACTATGTCCGACATTCCTGGGTGCTCCGCTGGCTGCGCTAGCGTGGCAAGATCCTGGGTGTGACTCCAATCCCCCAGCATTACTCCAATGTTTTGAATAATGCCACACGCCCAAAGAGACCAAAGCTTTCGGCAGAACGAGAATCTCCGACTTACAATTCCTGCAAGTCTTGTTTCGTCTCGGTTTCCCTTATCACAGTCAATGCCACTTAAGGCCATCACTGCAGCTCTGAAGACTTGAGTTAATCCTGTATCCATATCAGATGCAGATTTTGTGGGTTTTCTCTGGTTTTGGGAATAAAAGTTGTCAACGTTCTTGCAGGGCCAACTGGGGAATCCACTGATCCATTCTTCGGCTTTCTTGGCAATACGTTCCCACCTCCTGTAGTCTGCAGTGGTCGGCTTGGGGATTCTGAATAGGAGAAAAAAAAGATTGCAGAAATTAATGTTTAACCTTTTGGACAATAACGCATAATTATAAAAAGTGAGTAGTGAGTAGTAACTATAGAATACTGCAGTGTGTATTAGTCATTAGTAATAGCAGGAAAGAGGAGGGGCAGTAGTTATAGCAGTAGCAGTAGCAGTTACAGTAGTTGTAGTATTTGTTTTTTTGTTGTGAGAGGATCAGAAGAATGTACCAGAAATACTAGTTTTAGTAGTAGTAGAAGTAATTGGCAGTAGTAGTCGTAGTATTGGTAACATTTGATTGATTGATTAGCACGTCAACTGTACAAAAGTATAAGGCCAAGTAGTAGTAGGCCTAATAGTAGTACTGTAATTGTAACTGTACAATATGTAGAATGTGGAATAGTAGTAGTAGTGATAGTAATTGTCATCGTTGTATTAGTAGTTGCATTTTTAACCTTACAAAGTAGTGCACATAGGAATATTTGTAGTAATAGCAGTTCCACATATTGCAATTTCTACTGTATACTGTGGAATGAGTAAAAGGACTTACCGTGACCAACATGCAGTGGAAATCTCCATGCTCCTCCAGGTTCCTGTTGCTCTCCTCGCCCCGTAGCAGCTGCTGTAACCGCCGCACCCCGGACACTCGGAGGATGGTGATGCCGTTGTCACAGCAGAAGGCCTGGAGCAGCGTGAAGTGGATTTGCAACGCAACATCTTCCTCATTATCCACCGCCAAGACACACAGGACCACACTGTCGGGGTCACTGCAAAGAAAAAGCAAATTGGGTTAGGTCACGTTATCAAAGGGATGTTGTAAGGTCTTAGGAGAGGCACATGTTGAAGGAGGAGAGAGGCCTACTACTTACGCAATAAGGAGTTTAGCCGATTCGTAGATGCCAACTGTGAGGCAATCCTGCTTTTGAGCTGTGACCAGCAGCTCCTCCAAGGCAAGACCTGCAGAGTGCATCCTGAAGAAAAAGAAGAATTGTATTATAGCAGTTACACAGAATACAAAGTGAACTTCAGATCTACAGAAATGTGCAGAGTAGTTTTATGTTAATCAATATAAAAAAAAACCTAAGTAGGACGATTTAAAATGCATTATAGATAAGCCACATCATTGCGTTACAAAAATGTGGACGTTGCTACTAAAGAGGAAACTTCAAAAATGAGATTTGAATTTGAATGATTCACTGCATGTAATTTTCCATCTTTAAAAAGTGTACAAACATGGACAGTATGGTAAACTGTGACATAAGCCACATACAACTGTGCAAGATGCAATTCTACAGTAGCCCATTACATATTTGGAGCCCATTTAGTCTCCTACTATCCCTAGACTATGCATGCGTGCTTTTGCAGATCAGCATTCCACACTACGGACAGTATACGCGGAGGTCAAAGGGCATTTCTAGCTGTGCACCCGCATGTCTATAAAGTTGCGCGTAAATCTTACCTGTTTGCCATCACGTCGGATCCAAAGTTATCCTCGGGAATCATGTTTGCAAAATGTAAATAATCCAAGAAGCGTACGCTGAAATGAGTGAAGTTATATCCCCCAGTGGAGCAGTGAACGGTTTGTGAGTTGGCAGCGTGCGTGTTTCTGTCAGTGGAGCGCAACAGAAGTCTTTATACCCGGAGAGACCGAGAGGGCGGCACCGAAACCAGCGCCGCGTTTCGATTGGTTCTATCTCTTTCTGTCATGTGCTGCAACTGAGTGAAATTACTTTACACAACAAAGCGCTGGCGTTAGGCTCGTCACTGCAGCCAGCGTCACCCACGAAGCAAACCACGTGGTCAATTTCCACAACAAAACATAATAAGAGAATAGTTTCTGTAATTGAAAGACCGATGTTGTGAATTAACAGGCGAACATTCTGGCAGAGCTGTGCAACAAACTTACCCAGTTTTTCCTTAGCAAAAGACTTGGAGAGTGACATCTGCTGGGAATCAAAGGACATGCAATTCATGTGACTGATCAAACCGTTGATCAAGCACCATTTCAGTCGGAACAAATAGTAAATAATTGAATTACATGCCCCAAACCAAAAAAAAAAAAAAGAATACAAATAAATAAATAAACGGATGCCCGTGAACTTTAGCACAGTTATTTTATCTATGAGACTTGATTTTGTCTCCTGTAATAACCCATGCACATGCCCCAACATGCCCATATACTTTCGCTTTCATATTATCTGCAGTTATTCTTATAGCTTTTGTTATATTTGACATGTTTGCACTTTGACAAAAAATAAAGGACAACTGACAAAATATCATAATGCAACAGTAATAGGCAAATATCGGCCATGGCAGTTTTCAAGTAGTAATTTTGCATGTGACAAAATGTTTATTGACAAAGAAAGATAATTGTTTATAAAGCAGGCTACTGGGGCAGCAAATTCATAAATGTGAGCTTAAGCATTTTCAGCCTAATCTCATAATTATAATAACATATACAGCATTAGATAAAACCTAATTATACAATGTGAAGAATAATCTGGAGATTTACACAGTTGTGCAACCAAGGCAAGTTTCAGTGAGAAGAGGTTATGACTGCCCTCTAGTGGTTATTTCTAACAACGAGACAAAACCAAAATAAAACATGGAAAAGTTGCAAGAAAAATGTGTTTAAAATCCTTAATTACTTAAATTTTCCCTAAAATGCCTGACTAAAATTACCCCAATTTAAATGTAATTATTAATTATATCCTCTCATTATTAGTGGTAACAGGTTATAGACAAAGGAAAGTCACATATATAATTCCATCTAGATTTTTTGGGGCGTTTTGTTGAGACATACGAACTGGCAGGCAGACTGAACATCTGTCCAGACAATTCCACAGCGGTGGAAGGTAACGAAGTACAAGTAGTAAAGTACTGTACTTAAGTATAAATTTCAGGTTTCTGTATTTTACTTAAGTCAGTTTTACTGTGTATACTTTTTACTTTTACTTCACTAAATTTGAGAGCAGGTATCTGTACTTTTACTTAAGTAACAAAACTGAGTACTTCATCCACCACTGCAGTTCCCATCTAAAAGTTTAAGACAATATCACTAAAATATATGTTTGTCATTGTTGACTTTACTTGACTTTACTT
>KN480105.1:7287-27024 GCA_000787095.1 Periophthalmodon schlosseri
CTCCCTCTTTCATTCCTTTGTCCTTCTGTCTTTTTTGCCACCTCTCTCTCTCTCCTCTCATCCCTCTCTCACCTCCGCTCTCTCTTCCTCCCCCTCTTCTTCTTCCTCCCCCTCTCCGTCGGTGCAGCCCTATGGCCCGGTCAGTGTAATATTAACCAGCGCGTGATGCTTATTAATCGTCCGCTGTGTGATTGAGATGCTGGTCTCTATGGCGACCGTGGCAGCCCGTCCCCGTGGCGACCGCCTCCGAAAAACTGCACAGAGAAAGAGACTCGGGGCTTGGATACAAAAACACGAGCACGGGCAAGAAAATCAGGCTTCTCCTCGCAGTCCCCAGAGCCTCCATTTTACACGGAAAAACAACCACGATTCTGTGACGGATTTACCGATATTTACAGGGTTAAAGGGCTGGCAAAAGTATCGAAAAACAGACACTAATCGATACTAAAACTAGTATCGAAACTAGGTACTCATTTGAGCCGGTATCGATACTAAAGACGTCACATTCACAGAAGAAATGAATCTTTCTTGAACAGCTTTAGAATGATCTTGAGCTGCTCCTCATCTTCCCTCTATTCCTCCTCTTTCCTGTCCTCTTCCTCCCCCTCTCTCTTTCTCCCCATTCTTTTACCTCCTTCCTCTCCCACTATCCCTCTCCTCATCTTCCCGTGTTCCTCCTCCTTCCTCTCCTCTTTCTCTTCTTCTGAAAACAAGTATAAGACACACAGACTAGTTTACGCCCATGTACCAGTATGGAACCAACCTGGACGACTGAGCACTGTTATCTCTCCTTTCTCTTTCCTCTCTTCCCTTCCTCTTCCCTCTATTCCTCCTCTTTCCTCTCCTCTCCGCCCTCTTCTCTCTTTCTCCCTATTTACTCTTCCTCTCCCACTATTCCTCTATCCCTCCTCTTTCCTCTCATCTTTCCTCCTCTCTCTCCATTCCTTTACCCTCTCTTCTCCCTCCCTCCTCCTCTTTCCTCTCCTCTTCTTCTGAGACAAGTATAAGACACATAGACCAGTTTACGTCCATGGACCAGTATGGAACCTACTGGACGACTGAGCACTGTTCTCTCTCCTTTCTCTTTCTTCTCTTCCCCTCCTCTCTCTCTCATTTCTCTCCCTACACTCCTTTACCCTCTTTCTTTCCTCCCCCTCTCCTCATCTTCCCTCTTTTCCTCCTCTTTCCTCTCCTCTTCCTCCCTAGTTAGTGGGAGACGAGGTGAAAGTCCCTCCTCTCCCACTAATCCTCCAATGTCTCTCTCTCTCTCATTTCCTCTTTTGTCTCGTCTTTTCTCCTCTCTTTCCTTCTCTCCATTCCTTTACCCTCTCTCCTTCTTCCTGTCTCTCCTCCCTCCTCCTCCTCCTTCCTCTCCTCTTTCTCTTCTTCTGATAACAAGTATAAGACACATAGCCCAGTTTACGCCCATGGACCACTATGGAACCAACTGGACGACTGAGCACTGTTCTCTCTCCTTTCTCTTTCCTCTCTTCCCTTCCTCTTCCCTCTATTTCTCCTCTTTCCTCTCCTCTTCCTTGCTTCTCTCTCTTTCTCCCTATTCTTTTACCTCCTTCCTCTCCCACTATCCCACTATCCCTCTATACCTCCTCTTTCCTCTCATCTCTCGTCCTATCTCTCCATTCATTTACTCTCTCTCCTCCCTCCTCCTCCTCCTTCCTCTCCTCTTTCTCTCCTTCTGAGAACAAGTATAAGACACATAGACCAGTTTACGTCCATGGACCACTATGGAACCTACTGGACGACTGAGCACTGTTCTCTCTCCTTTCTCTTTCCTCTCATCTTTCCTCCTCTCTCTCCATTGTTTTACCTTCTCTCCTCCCTCCTCCCTCTTTCCTCTCCTCTCATAGACTAGTTTACGCTCATCGACCACCATGGAACCTACTGGACACTGAGGGTCACACAGATATAAGGCCACGTGGGAACAGAAAACAAAGTTCTACCGTTAAATGTTAAAAATCACATTCTCTCGTCTAAAGAACGAGCGTTTTCATTATCGTCCCGGTATCGAGTCTAATCGAGTTTGACGTTGTTGTGCGGTGACACTACGAGGCGGCGTGTTCCCTGTTGCCGTCTGCCGCTCCGGTGATTGTGTCGGATTGAGATTCGGTGCTTTTTCTGTTAAATATTATCTCATATGTTATTTATGTTGGAAGGAGATAAATGCTGTCGTGCCCTGGACTCAGATCGTGTCCACATTGGCAGCCAAAGAAAACGTCAATATCAAAACTGAAATAGCTGAGATGGTGCCTCTCTCGATGATGCAAGTGAACACGAATCAGAAATTTAAAATGTGCTCTGACCGTAGACTGTATTTATAAATGGACATGGCTAACCCGCTAACCGCCGCGTCCAGATAGAAGTGATCATCGACTCTCGCTCCAGTTCACGACTCGTCATTTTGGTCTTAAATGTTCGTATTAACCCTCTACATGATCCTGGGGTTTTTATTTCACTATTGTGTCTGTAAATCAACATATGAACATTAATAACAGACAAATCAGGCGCCTTCTTTCCCCGAGGTCGCTCCCGCTAGCGTTAGCAACAGGTTTGATTGACAGGGATGTAGACAGACTAATAATAAAGTGTTACTCAAACATGTGTGAATGAAACAAAACACAACTCCAGGTCTGTTTTTGAAGGTAACAACATTAGAACATGACTTACAGCTCATCAAGATCTGAACATTAACAGGCGCCTTCTTTCCCCGAGGTCGCTCCCGCTAGCGTTAGCAACAGGCTTGATTGGCAGCGTTGCTCCCTGCTAAACCAGCGGTGCGGGCGGGAAGGGGCGTTACTGTTGTGGAATAAGACTCGTTTTCTAGGCTCTGGTGAACGTTGAAGCAAAGACGAAGAGTTTATTTCTCGCAAGAAACGGGTCCGACCGAGTCGCCGACAGCGTCTCCTCCAGAGTCAGACCCCGAATGATACAAATCGCTAAGTTTGTATAGTTTGAGATGACCAGAGGACATGCGTTTCAAAGCGAGGACGTGACACTCCTCCTGAGGTGTGGTCAGACGAGCTCCTGGTGGCCTCCGTGATCACGCGGAGTTCAAACAATAAAGGTGTGATGCACTTCAGAGGAGGGAGATCTGAAAGACAAAGTTTAGTCTGATTGCATCTGTTTTCACATCACAAGACCGAGTGATTTCTAAAAGGTAAAATGATCCCGCAGTATTTTAATTTCCTTTACGTTACCTTCAGCAGCCTTGCTCCGGATTGGCTCTTTGGTTGCTATGATACTCGTGGTCGGAATTCCAAATCCGGAACTCGGCTCCAAATTCATATCGATTAGTATCTGAGTACTGATACTTTTGAGAACCCTTCTTTTGTGTCCCTGCAGTACATGAATTACAGTGGTATCAGTTTTGGTACTTAAGTAAAAGTGCAGATACCGGACCAAAAAATAGTATCACATGAAAAAAATCTACTTAAGTAAAAGTATTAAAGTACCCGTTTACTGTACTTAAAGAGTAAAAAGTAAAAGTATTTCGCGCAGGTCTTTTAAAGCTTCAAATGTCGCGATTTTGATGAAGATTTGAGCTGAATTTTGTTCAACAGAAACAACTGAACTGATCGTTTTTTTCTATCTGTTTTTATTTGCATATTTTTATTGCTCAAATTATGAACGTGTTAAAAATAAACCCTCAGCCTTTTCAGCAGGTCTCAGACAATACTAAAAAATACTTTTACTTTTCAGTCCTGTTCAAAAATGTAGCGGAGCAGAAAGTACAGCTACTGCTCTCAAAATGTAGAGAATAAAAGTAAAAAGTATCCACTGCAAAATGTACTCAAGTAAAGTACAGATACCTAAAAAAATTATACTTAAGAACGGTACTTTTACTTCATTACGTTCCACCGCTGTTTCAAAGGTTCAAGATTTCAAAAACGACCCAAATACCGTCTTTCATTATTAAAAAGTTGCTTGACTCCACACGGGTCTCGTAGTTGAATGTCACATCAGTCTTACATAGGCTCCTGTATTAGATTACACAGCCCCACTGTAGCTCTGGCTCTCTTATATCAGCAGCGACATGATTGATTTTGTGTTGGTTAACGAGATCAGCCGCCCTCGTCGCCTATAGCGTCGCCGCGTTAGCATCGCCGCGTTAGCATCATTGGATTTCCGCGTCTTCAAAACAAGAGCAGGGGTTTGGATGTGTTCTGTGGTCACTCCAGTGCGTTTATTATCAAAGTTTAGTGCTAGCGTTATTGTTTATTAGCATTATTGTGACAAGAGACGTCACGATTTAGCGATTAATTGGCGCTGTGCACGATAGCGCCCTCAACCTCACTGTTAGCGCCACTACTTCCTGTCCAATTGTATCTCTATGAGTTTTTTGCCGAGTCACGCTAAAATGAATAAATATTTAATGATGAGGCAGTGGGCAAGGAGCTGCGGGTGGGTTAGGGGTCAGAGGTCAGAGGTCAGGGGGTTAGGGTCAGACAAGTGGACAGGGAGCTGTGGGTGGATGTCACTTACAACGTGTTAAAAACTACACAAAATGAAAACTTCACCAGAGACACTTCTGTGTTTAGAAAGAGACATGTTTGTGTCTCAATGCTAACGCTAGCGCTAATGCTAATAATGCTAATGCTAATTTTGAGGCATAACAAATATTAAAACAACACCACAAACTGAAGTATTCTACATAGAAAAAATAATAATTTGTTACTCTTTATTTGAATGAATTTGAATTTTAATAGGTTGTTTATTTTATGTTTTGATTTTACTGTTGAGACACAGTGAGCTAGCTAGCGTGCTACTGTACAGTCTAGATTTTTTTTTTTTCATTCCCATTGTCTAAAATATTAACCCTGTTCTAGTCTGTTACCATCTTTATGAAATCAATCTTTGAAATGGTAAAGTGACATAATCAGCGATAAATACAGTAAGATATTTACATTATGGGTTTTTTGGAGTAAAGATTGAACTCAACTTGCTTAATATTGATTCTAAACCTGTCACAATGATTATTTTTAAGGATGCAGCATTTATTCCCTTTAAACGTAAATAAAATAATAGATAAATAGATAAAACTGATCCAGATGTGTTACGTAACCTGAACATGTGAATAAAACTATAGATTAGCTTAATATAGGACCTTCACAACATTTCAGTTTAAAGATATCTGCCCATTCATGTGTTTCAGTAGGCAACATTTTGACGACCTGTCACCATTCAAGATATAATATTTAGTTTTAAATGGTTAATTGCTATGGCAACGGTTCAAATTTTTCCTCGTTGTGGTACCTGTACATTGCCATTAGCTTAGTTTAAATATGTCTTAATACAAGGACCAGTTATTCAAATGAGATACGCTTAAGAATAATCATGTTTTTTCCCCCATTTTGATTTATTTCAATTTTCGATCACGTTTTTAACTTACTTATTTATTACACTTTTAATCAATACCACAAAACATAGTAAATATTTTTCTTCCAAAGTCTGAACTCTGCTCCAAACCACATCTTTTTACTGACACATTTTTATACAGCACTTTTCCAGCTCCAAGGCGCGCACACATTCGCACACCGGTGTGCGCGGAGACCGGGGGCCAGGCGGGTTAAGTGTCTTGCCCAAGGACACAACAGCAGCATTTATGTGTGGGAGAGGGTCAGTGGACAAACGCTCTACCGCCGACATGACCCGTACTGTCCGTGTTTTGTTTACGCTTTGAGTTACAGAAACCAGAGCGACATTGAAAGTAGCAGCACAATCTAATAAACTGTATCCAGGTCACATGATCTGAGTCACATGACCCTCAGTATATTCTAATGATATTTGCTACGCAGCTGTTGAGGCCATATGACTGTGGTTACATCATTTATTCAGCCCTTAAACGACAACAACTGTACTGTAATGTCTCGTCCAATCAGCTGTAATCACTTAATGCTGTTAATCTGGAGGGAGATGTTGCCCGGAATGTTCCACAGTATGGTATTAAATGTAAATCTCCATGGAGACAAGCAGCTGTCGCAACCAAGGCCAAGCAATCAAGTAAGTCAGGTCTGTGGAGAGGCCACACCGCTCACTGTAAGAAGAATGGCTGTTTTAGCCATTAAAATACATGTAATAGAATAAATGTTAAATAGTTTTAATGACATAAACATTACGATAACACGTCATCGGACATCGGAAAAGTTGCATAGTATAGCTTTAAATGAGTAAATGTTATAAAATGTAAGAAACAGCTTTATGATAGTTAAGTTTCAAATGTTATATGCAAAAGTTTGCTAAAAACTGAATTTCTTTGGCAAAAAAAATGGCAAAAAAAGACAACTTATTAAAATATTGTGTTATTTATTTAGTTATTTTATTATTTATTTATTTTGTTATTTTAATTAATTAATTGGCAGTTTGTATAAAGAAACAGCTTTGTAATAGTTAAGATTAGTTTCAAATGTTATATGCCAGAGTGTGCTAAAAACGGAATTTCTTTGGCAAGATTCAGAAACAAAAACAACTTAAAATATTGTGTTATTTATTATTATTTGTTTATTTATTTTTTAATTTTTTGTTTTACTCTTTTTTGTTTGGTTACATTTACATTTTTAAAAAGTTCAAATCTTGGCAGTTTGCATAAAGAAACAGCTTTATAACAGTTAAGACTAGATTCAAATGTTATATGCCAGTGTTATTTATTTATTATTATTATTATTTATTTGTTTATTTATTTTTAATTAATTTATTTTATTTTTTAAGTTACATTTAAATTAAAAAAAAAATCTTGGAATAATGAAATTTTTTTGGAAGTGCTTTTTGATGTGATTGGCTTTCGTTAAACTGCTGTTGGTTTTATAACATTAAAGCAGCTAAAGACACAAAGACGCAGATTAACTGAGGCTTAAAAACAGGTCTAAAAACAGAAAGTGGGTGAAGGCCACAGCCAGTGATCAGCTCATGGTGTTTATTTTTATTACTTTCTACATTTGTATAGACACAGAAGACAGCAGATATATGACCTGACACATGTGGAGTCTTGCTGCATATATTTAATGTCTTCTGTGTGTATATGTATATATTTAAAAAAGCATTGATTGACAGGGTGTGTCCAAACTTTTGACTGGTAGCGTATTTACAAAAAAATATTATTCAGTAACTAACCTTTAAGCCAGCGGTTTGGTCCCTGCTCCTGTTAAACCGTGTCACTGTCCATATTAGGACTGGGCAATTAATACAGTTTAAATCAAAACAAATCTACAATTTCAAATCTAATATTTCAAATCGGCAGTGATCAGGTTTGGTTTAGAGAGGTCTGCACTGCAGCCAGTCCTCCATCTGTGAAAGTCTGTGGTCTGGAGCAGAGTTATTAAAGGGCTCATTTTACACTTCTCTCTGATCTCTGTTCTAATGTCGTTTCCTCGTCACAAACAGACCTGGAGTTGTGTTTTGTTTCATTCACACATGTTTAACACACAAACCCTGCATATTTAGGCTCTCTCTCGCTATTCTCTCAAACGGAAAACACTCTGTTCCACCTTGTGATGTCATCATGTGGTAATACAGGAAGTGCTCCGCTGTGTTTTTAAACTCCACACACCTTCACTAGAATCATTTGGATAATTTCAGCCGTGGAATTTCCAATCTCTACTGAACAAAAGGTAAAAGGAGCTGTTAACTTGAAAACTACCACTTCATGACATCACAAGGTGGAACAGAGCATTTTGAGCTTTGGAGATGTAGACAGACTAATAATAAAGTGTTACTCAAACATGTGGACTAATAATAAGTGTTACTTAAACATGTGTGAATGAAACAAAACACAACTCCAGGTCTGTTTTTGAGGAGGAAACAACATTATAACATGGCTTAAAGCTCATAAGGGTCAATTTTGCGTAATACAGGACCTTTAAAATTTTTCAGATAAATTTGACATTTTTTGTTCCACTTTGTGATAAGAAAAGAAAAGTTTCAATATCGGCGCCGATTCTGATACCAGTATCATATTGGTGCATAGTCGAAACGATTACGTACCTGTATCTGACCCAAACTGCGCTCACGAGACGACACCTGCAGGGGGAGTTCATGCAAAAACTACTGTTTATGCAGAAAAAAAGTACTAGTAAACAATGTATTTATATAAAGACAGATTAAACTTGTGAATCATGAGTTTAATCTGCTTTTTTTACACTTTTTAAAGACTAGAAAAAACAAATCTTCAGATAACTCATTATTAATCAACTAATACAAATTTTGGTTGAGTAACACCTAATCGACTAAACGACCAAAGGACCACAGCCCGACCCAGGTCCGTCCACAGAAATTTGGGGGCCCGGGGCAGAAAGCCTCACATGGGCCCCCCTCTCATATAAAATAATTGGGGATTTTTATTTATTTATTTATTTTTGGTTTTGGTTTTTTTTAGCATTTTGATTTTGCTATAATACAAATTTAAAAAAAAAAAGGAATAGGAAAAGGATCCAATTCTGGGCCCCGGGACAGCAGACCCATGTGCCCCCCCCGTCGACTCCTGGCTCTACCACTCGCAGTGCTCTTCGGAAAAATGACAGCTAGATATTTTTCCCAAACTTCTCAGCCTTATTAACAATAACCATGTTTTTTTTGTATTTGTTTATTTTTAATTTCCTTTCGCAGATGACCTCATAAGTGCAGGTTTGAGTCATGTTTTGGGCTGTGGAGAAAAGGTCGTGCGATGAGCCACATAAACAACAGGCCCCGCGTCCTTGAAAAGCTCAGAGAGGAGCTTTCCAGATATATTAAATGTGCTTTACTTTAGACTAATTGTTCAGATGTTTACGGCTTTTAGCTCTATTGGAAAACGAGACGGTGACAGGCTTTTTTAATCAGAATATGGTTCATGTGTGAAAGCGGCATCCCAAAAATATCAGGAGCACGGAGTAACGGAGTAAAAGTAGTAAAGTACTGTAAAAAGTACATATTTTGAGCATCTGAACTCAAATAAATACATTTTAAACTAGATACGTTTTACTTTTCCTTCACTACATTTGAGAGCAGTATCTGTACTTTCTACTCCACTACGTTTTTGAACTGGACTGAAAAGTAAAAGTATTTTTTATTATTGTCTGAGACCTGCCGAAAAGGCTGAGGGTTTATTTTTAACATGTTCATAATTTGAACAAACAAAAATATGCAAATAAAAACAGCTGGAAAAAAATGTTTGATTCAGTTGTTTCTGTTGAACAAAATTCAGCTCAAATCTTTAATAAATCACTACATTTGAAGCTTTATAAGACTCAAAATATGCGTGAAATACTTTTACTTTTTACTCTTTAAGTAAATTTTTAAACAGGTACTTTAACACTTTTACTTTAATAGATTTTTTCATGTGATACTTTTACTTCTGCTTGAGCATTTTCTTGCTCCTGTGTCTGTACTTTTACTTAAGTAACAAAATTGAGTACTTCATCCACGCCTGACAAATACTGATACTGAAAAATGAGCCGGATCAGGTATCGGTTCGGTATCGGTTCCATGCTAACGAATAACAGTATTAACAGGCTGGTGTTGACCTAGAACGTCTCATAATTACAGATTGACTGATATTGTTTTTTTCATGGCCGATGCCGATGTTAAATCATGTTCTAATGTTGTTCCCTCCTCAAAAACAGACCTGGACTTGTGTTTATTTACTTTATTATTAGTCTGTCTTCATCTCCAAAGCTCAAAACGCTCTGTTCCACCTTGTGATGTCATGACGTGGTAGTTTTCAAGTCAACAGCTCCTTTTACCTTTAGTTCAGTAGAGATTGACAATTAGTTCCAGGGTTGAAGTGCAGTGGTCCCTCGTTTATCGCGGGGGTCACGTTCTAAAAATAACCCGCAACAGGAGAAATCTGCGAAGTAGTCGGCTTTATTTTTCACGATTATTATATATGTTTTAAGGCTGTAAAACCACACACTTTACACACTTTTCTCAGACAGGCATTAACATTTTCTCACATTTCTCTCTTGTTGAAACACTCTCAAAGTTCAAACCTTGTCACTGTGCAAACTCTAAGTTTATATAAGTGAAAATAAAGAGGAATAAAAAAGAGATTTTTCGCAAAGAAACTCCGTCTTGTGGTTTTGCGACGTGACGCTGCTTTACGTTCTTTGATTCTCACGCGGGTTTGCGAAGCGCTTCACGTTACTTAACTCGTGAGCGCTGAACGACGGACGCGCAACAGGTTGAAGTTTCACGCCCGGAGTCGCGACAGACAGAGACGGCTACGCCCAGAAGAAGCACTTTTACCCCGACAGAGGTCTACAGTCCCGTAGCCAATGAGGACGCGGAACACAATGCGCCTTCATACGATGTAAAAAAAAAACAAAAAAAAAAACCATGCAAAATTGCGCTTAAAAAATCTGTGAAACAGCGAGGCAACGAAAGGTGAAACGCGTTATAGTAGTGCTGTGTCTATCGTGCCATTTCTCTTCTATCGTTTCTATCGTTTCTAACCAAATTTGATCAATTAAAACAGCAAATATATCATTAAATAGCAGTGACGATTGTATTAGTGTCGTATTGTCACTGTGCAAACTCTAAGTTTATATAAGTGAAAATAAAGAGGAATAAAAAAGAGATTTTTCGCAAAGAAACTCCGTCTTGTGGTTTTGCGACGTGACGCTGCTTTACGTTCTTTGATTCTCACGCGGGTTTGCGAAGCGCTTCACATTACTTAACTCGTGAGCGCTGAACGACGGACGCGCAACAGGTTGAAGTTTCACGCCCGGAGTCGCGACAGACAGAGACGGCTACGCCCAGAAGAAGCAGGTTGAAGTTCACGCCCGGAGTCGCGACAGACAGAGACGGCTACGCCCAGAAGAAGCACTTTTACCCAAAAGAGGAGCACGTCTGTGATTTGGTTACATTCTGGGTTCAAAACATCCGACACGGAGCAGAAGACGGCCATTTTCTATCACCTAAAGAAGCTCCACGGAAAAGAACACATAAGAATCTAAAAAATCCGAGCTAAACCAAGTTGTGGAACAGTGGGGGCAAGTTGCGAAAAGAAAAACCACAGCCATGCGAAGATAAAGCAGCGTTTCGCACAAGGCCGTACGAGAAAACGTGAGCATAACGAAAAGCAAGCAATGAAATTTTTGTCAAACTTTTCAGAGAATAACTGAAAACATACTTTATTGTGGTGTATCGTGATATATATCGTTATCGTGATATAAAATAATCCATATCGCGATCTATGATTTTTTCCATATCGCCCAGCACTACGTTATAGTGAGAGACAACTGTAATCCAAATGATTCTAGTGAAGCTGTGTGAGGTTTAAAACACAGTGGAGCACTGAATCTGCAGGGTTTGTGCCTCAAACATGTGTGAATGAAACAAAACACAACTCCAGGTCTGTTTGTGACGAGGAAACGACGTTAGAACAGATCAGAAAACGAAAAACAGCGCAACTCGGGCCCTTTAATGACTCTTACAGTTCACCGCTAACACCTGCTGCCTCGTTCTGTCTTTCCACGACTCAGCTATTGTCTCCTCTAATCCCAATTTAGCCGCAGCAGGTAGGTCATGTCTGCACGGCGCCCCACGCAGTCCCGACAACGCAGTCACATGACCCGTGACATCACGACCACGAGCCCCGCCCCCGCGTGACCCGCCGCTGATTAAGTAGGACACGCTGGACTTAAGAGACACACACACACGCACACACACTTATTGTACTGGTGCCAGTTCATTTCAGGAACCAGCCGTCTGTTTGATGCAAGTGAAAGAAGAGACACTCAAAGGCGCCGTACCTGATTTTTACCGTCTTAAAAAACGTGAAAAACAGAAGTAGTTCATTTTAAACGGTTTGCAGTCGTCCAAAGTTATTCCTCACTCACCTTACGCGATCAAAACATCCTAATTATTCACCAAGATGAGTTTATAAGCGTTTTTTACAACTCTCAGAAATCAGTGCGGAGTTTTGCCGTCAAGGTAAAGCTAGCAACAGCCAACCAGCATGCTAACACGCACTTCCTGACAAAAATACTTTCAAATTCGATGCAGACAGTACACGGCGGACTTTCAAACACAAGAGCTGCTTATACGGCATATCTGAACTGGGGCAAGAAAAATGTTGCTCAAATACGTGGAAAAAGAAGAGATGTCATGTTATACTTAAAGATGAACTGCGTAACTTTTCTGGTGGGAGGTTCACTACCTGCTTGTCTCCATGGAGATGTAATGGTTTGGCCCGGAATGTTCCAATCATAGGCTGTATAAAGGAGTGGACTAAGTGAGCGCGACGTCACCCACAGCGTTCGGCTCCAGTCAGCAACGGTGTCAATCAAACCTGTTGCTAACGCTAGCGGGAGTGACCTCAGTGAAAGAAGGCGCCTCATTTTGTCTGTTATTAATGTTCATATCTTGATTTACGGACAAAATAGCGAAATAAAAACCCCAGGATCATGTAGAGGGTTAATACGAACATTTAAGACCAAAATGACGAGTCTGACAGCAGCAGTTACAGAGAGAGGAGCCACAGCTTTTCAATGTAAAGTGAATCGGAGCCAGAGAACCGCGCCCATGCTCACTTCCTGTTTGGAACGCGGCGGCTAGCGGGTTAGCTATGTCCGTTTATATAAACAGTCTACGGTTCCAATACATGACATTTCATTTATCTAGCGTTTAGTTTAATGACATAGTGTGGAACGTTACAGGCAACGCGGTAACATCTCGTTTAAGTTCTGCGAAATACCAGGCTAAACTGTCCAAAGTTACAGGTACAGGTCAGGTCTGCGGAGAGGCGACGCCGCTCACTGTCTCTACTGCAGTGAGTGAACAGAACACCCATTACACAGTCTGTTAGCGCACACATGCTAATCACTGAATTATTAATCAGCATTAGCCGATGGGGTTTGTGTCACAGTTGTTCGCTCACCTGCGCTGTATCGATTCGCGCTTAAGATGTCGTATTGATCAGGCTTTTGTCAATAAACTTTCATCCACGATCGAAAGAAGCTCTGCACGGCAACAGAGCACATAGAGACGAGAAACAAAGTCGTTATAGAGCTATAAAGTCATTTTATATGGGCCTAAAGACATCGCTGTTGCTAACGAATGCTAAGGCTAATATAAAACAGCATTGCCCGTAGCTGTTTGGGATTAGCTCCGCAAACTTGTTATTTTAATCTTATGGCTTAAAGCGCTTTCATCTGACGACGCCCACGTAAACCTGTCACGATAACACGTTTTGAAGCACGATATATCGCTACAGAGAAATACAGCGATAAACGATAATATTAGCATTAGCATTAGCGCAATAATCCCAGTAAACCATTTTGTCAATATAGAGTCATTAAAAGACAAAAAAATAAATATCAGATTGAACTAATGATTCCCTCTCCCCCCTCTGTCTCCTTCTCTCTCTTTCTCTCTTTGTTGCTCTCTCCCTCTCTTTCCTCCCTCTCTCACTCCCTCTCTCTCTTTTCCCTCGGACCCCCCTCCCTTCTCCCTGCTTCTCCTCTTTCTCTTTCTACCTCTCTCCCTCCCCCCTCTCTCTGTTCTCTCTCGTTCTGTTTCCCCTCCCTCTCTTTATTCCCTCTCTCCCTCTTCCCTCTCTCTGTTCTCTCTCTCTGTTTCCCTCTCTCTGTCCCTTCCTCTCTCTTTTCCCTCACATCCTCCTCCCTCTCCCTCCCTCTGTTTCCTTCTCTCTCTCTCTCTTTCTTGCTCTCTTCCTCTCTTCACTCCCTCTCTCCTTCCCCCCTGGCTCTGTTTTCTGTCGCTCTCTCTGTTGCCCTCTCTCTGTCCCTTCCTCTCTCTTTTCCCTCACATCCTCCTCCCTCTCCCTCCCTCTGTTTCCTTCTCTCTCTCTTTCTTGCTCTCTTTCTCTCTTCACTCCCTCTCCCCTTCCCCCCTGGCTCTGTTCTCTCTCTCTGTTCTCACTCTCTCTGTTTCCCTCTCTCCCTCCCTCTCTTTTCCCTCACACCCCCTCCCTCTCCTCCCTCTGTCTCCTTCTCTCTCTTTCTCTCTTTCTTGCTCTCTCCCTCTCTTTACTCCTTCTCTCTTCTCCCTCTCGTTTCCCTCACATCCCCGTCCCTCTCCCCCCTTTGTGCTCACCTCTCTCTCTTTCTTGCTCTCTCCCTCTCTTTACTCCCTCTCTCCCTCGCCCCTCTCTGTTTCCCTCTCTCCCTCCCTCTCTTTTCCTTCACAGCCCCCCTCTGTCTCCTTCTCTCTCTTTCTTGCTCTCTCTGTCTCTTGAGTCTGGTCCTGGTGAATCTGCCCGTTTTCAAATGGGTGTGATTGACAGGTGGATCAGCCAATCAGGGACAAGCTTGGCCCTTTGTGTATGATTTGGATTATTATGTGTACAAATGTCACATAGACAATGGAGGGAGAGAAAAAGAGAGAAAGAGAGAGAGGTGGAAGAAAGGGGGCGGGAGAAAGAGCGAGGAGGAAGGAGAGGAAGAGAGAGAGAGGGAGAAAGAGAGATAGAGGGGAGAGGGAGTAAAGAGAGGGAGAGCAAGAAAGAGAGAGAGAGGGAGACAGGAGAGGAGTGGAGAGAGGTAGAAAGAGAAAGAGGAGAGAGAGGCGAGCACAGAGGGGCGAGAGGGAGGGCGTGTGAGGAAAAAGGGGGGGAGTCAGAGGAGAGGAGCGGAGAGGTAGAAAGAGAAAGGAGAGAGAAGGAGAGAGGCGAGCACAGAGGGAGAGGGAGGGGGTGTGAGGGAAAAGAGAGGGAGTAGAGATAGAGGGGGGGTCAGAGGAGAGGAACGGAGAGAGGTAGAAAGAGAAAGGACAGAGAGGCAAGCACAGAGGAGCGAGAGGGAGGATGTGTGAGGGAAAAGAGTGAGGAGGGGGGGGTCAGAGGGACAAGAGAGGAAGAAGAGAGAAAGAGAGAGAACAGAGAGAGGGGGGAGGAAGAGAGGGAGTAAAGAGAGGGAGAGAGTAAGAAAGAGAGAGAAGGAGACAGAAGAGGGAGAGGGAGGGCGTGTGAGGGAAAAGAGAGGGAGTAGAGAGAGAGAAAGGAAGAGGGAGCACATCGGCTTATGGCCTGAGCACTGGACAGACTCGTACTGCAAACCTTAAGGAGGGTTTGAATAGGGCTCGGGGAGAGATCGCTAGATGACTCAAACTTGCGCGGCTGACCTTTGAACCCTCCGGAGGCAGGTTTTTGGAGGCCCTCACCGCGTTAAAGCCGAGATGGAAAGTGTGGTCCGGCCTGTGTCACTGGAGCTGTGGCCGTTTGGTTTGTGCCTCAGAAATCAGAGCTCGTTCTCCGGCTCTTCTCCTCTTACATTATTAGTCTGTGATGTTCCATTAAAGATGTATGACTCTCACGCCCACTCACTCAGCACGGCCTAACATCCCTCTCTCCTTACCTCCCTCTCTTTCTCTCTCTCTACTCCCTCTCTTCTCCCTCTCTTTTCCCTCTCTCCCCTCTGTGCTCTTCTCTCTCTCTTTCTCGCTGTCTTGCTCTCTCCCTCTCTCCCTCTCTGTGCTCCCCTGCTCTCTCTGTGCCTCTCCCTCCCTCTCGCTCTCTCCCTCCCTCGACCTCTTTCTACCTCGCTCCCCTCCTCTCCTCTGTCTCGCTCTCTCTCTTTCTCTTGTTCTTGCTCTCTCCCTCTCTTTACTCCCTCTCTCTTCTCTTTTCTCTCTCTCCCTCTCTCTGCTGCATGGAGCTTGAGTTTCAATGGGTGCAAACAGACAGACACACTACACACTGCTGTGTTTCATAGACCTGGCTTAGACCTGTTTTAGACCTGGTTTAGTCCTGGTTTATTCCTGGTTTAGTCCTGGTTTAGACCTGGGTTAGACCTGGTTTAGACCTGGTTTAGACCTGGTTTAGATCTGGCTGAGACCTGGTTTAGACCTGGTTTAGACCTGGTTTAGACCTGGTTTAGACCTGGTCCATCATCATTTGCTCAAATGTATTTATAGATTTGGTTGAAATTCAAGCATCAAACAGTGAATCAGGGGAAACATCATTTGGGAGATTACACAGCAAATTTCTGTCTTATTATTAGTCTGTCTACATCTCCAAAGCTCAAAACACTCTGTTCCACCTTGTGATGTCATGAAGTGGTAGTTTTCAAGTAACAGCTCCTTTTACCTTTAGTAGAGATTGGCAATTTCAGGGCTGAAATCATCCACCTCCCTACCTCCTCTTCCCCCTCTCGCTCCCTCCATCCCTCCTCTCACTCTCTCTTCTCTCTCCCTCTCTCCTCTCTCCCACCCTCTCTCTTCGCCCTCCCTCCCTCCTCTCCCCTCCCTCTCTTCTCTCTCTCTCGCTCCTCACTCTTTCTCACTACCTCCTCTTCCTCTCCCTCCCTCCTTCCCTCCCTCCCTCTTTTCTCCTCCCTCTTCTCTCTCCCCCTCTCCTCACTCTCTCGCACTATCTCCTCTTCCTCTCTCTCCGTCCCTCCACTCCCCTCCCTCTCTTCTCTCTCCCTCTCCCGGTGCCAAGTTGTTCCCGTGGCAGATGGAGGTGGGCGTTTGTCACACAGAGCTTAAACACTGAGGAGAGGTGCGTTTGGTTTGTGTTAGCAGGACTGCCGGACGGCGAGTGGGACGGGGTTAGAGCGTTTGTCACAGAGCCTCAACGCTGAGGAGAGGTGCGTTTGGTTTTGTCACAGAGCCTCAACGCTGTGGAGAGGTGCGTTTGCTTTGTCACAGAGCCTAAACACTGCGGCGAGTGGGACGGGGTTAGAGCGTTTGTCACAGAGCCTCAACGCTGAGGAGAGGTGCGTTTGGTTTTGTCACAGAGCCTCAACGCTGTGGAGAGGTGCGTTTGGTTTGTGTTAGCAGGACTGCTGGACGGTGAGTGGGACGGGGTTAGAGCGTCTGTCACACAGAGCCTAAACGCTGTGGAGAGGTGCGTTTGCTTTGTCACAGAGCCTAAACGCTGCGGAGGGGTGCGTTTGGTTTGTGTTAGCAGGACTCCTGGACGGCGAGTGGGACGGGGTTAGGGTCACAGTATCGGTGTAAAGTCTGGGTATTAAAGAGGGTATTTTACTTCTCTGGGGTATTAACTGTAACACATCACATATTTAAATCACCATGTTTCCTTTTATTGTTTTGAAAATGCTCTATTCACCCACAACAACATATTAACATGTTTTATAAGTTTCACTTTCATTTTTGACGCTCTGAGTCTCCCCATCCTTTGCTCTCCGTGCTAAGTCCCTCCCCCTTCAGAGCGCTATCACGACACAAACGCGCTAATGAAAGCACTGCACATCGCATCAGGTTTGTGAAGTTATAAAGAAATAAATGATGGTTTCAGTCTCTTCTCTGGTATCGGTGGATATCGGGTATTGACAGATACTTAAAGCTGTAATATCGAAATCGGTATCGAAACTGAAAAAGCTCGAATCTGACTGGTGGATCGGTGCATCTCTACCTGGAATGTTCCACAGTATTTTTTAAGAACCCAAGAGGATAGAACTAGACCTGCAGTCAACAAAAGAAATCCTTGTTGGTCTAAAAAACATGACCTGCGCATGAGTTAAAACATAAAATACACTTTATTAATCCCAAAGGAGCCTTTAAGGACCAGATAAAACAAAATGTAATAATCCTATAAAAGACAACATTTTTTAAAAATGGCACAAAATGGATGTCAGATATAACGTCAGTTTACGTGAGAAAATGCGGCGCTATGCCACACACTAAACTATTAAGTATCTTTATGATCTGAAATAACGAAATAACGGAACGAGCCAACAGCATCTTCATCACGGGGCGTCACAGGATCCTACAGGACAATAATATTTTACACAGACGGGGGCAGCTAAAATGAAACGCAGTATAAAGCAAGTTCTTGGGTCTAGTTATCGATAGAAATGATCAGGTTCAACATTTGTGAATTTAACTTTATATTTCATGACAAAGTACAATGTAATCAATAGGAAAACCTCGCTCTTGCGCCCCCATCTGGAAGCAATGGTGGAAGGTAACAAAGTACAAGTAGTAAAGTGCTGTACGTAGAATTTTCAGGTTTCTGTACTTTACTTAAGTACATTTTACAGTGGGTACTTTTTACTTTTACTTCAGTACATTTGAGAGCAGTATCTGTACTTTCTACTCCACTTCATTTTTGAACAGGACTGAAACGTAAAAAGTACTTTTCAGATGATTTGAGGGGTTATTTTTACCATGTTCGTGGAAACATCCTGACTAAAGTTTTCCAGTTCAAGCTTCAGCTTTGAGCAAACAAAATAAATACACAAAATTCATAAGAAAAGTTAAGAAATAGATTTGTGTTGTTACTGTTGAACAAAATATGTATCATTTCTAAACACTAGAGTGAAATACTTTTACTCCAAAAGCACATTTTTAAACAGGTACTTTAATACTTTTACTTAGATTTTTCATGTGATACTTTTACTTTTACTTGAGTAACTTTTTGCCTCCATATCTGGACTTTTATTTGAGTAACAAAATTGGACATCATCACGTTCTAGAAAAGTCTGAAAACCCCCAGTGAGTTAACGGCGCAATTAAAAGCCCTTTATCTGATTTTTTAATGTATTTGAGCAAATTTGTGTATTGTTAGAGAATCAGAAGGTGCACGTTTAGCATGCTAGTTGTTGTTGGCTTTCCAGTGATGGCCAAACTTCGCTCTCTGGTCTCTGGAGAGTTGTGAAAACCTCTTGTAAACTCATCGCTGTGAATAACTAGGATGTTCAGAACGCGTAAGGTAAGTGAGGAATAACTTTGGACCACTGCAAACTGTTTAAAATGAAAACTGCAAACTTTTTCACAGTTTTAAGACAGCAACATAGTTCAAAATCTTATTTACCTTATTTACTACCGTGTCTCTGAAACCCCAGTGTCTTTGTGACCTGTCGGCTGTGTCCTAATTGCAGTAACAGGATTAATCCCGTCACCTGGTCCGGTCTCGTGCTCAGTGTTTAGGTGAATTCAGGGACAACTGTACAGATACAAGGGCCCTATTCAAACCGAAAACCAAATCATCGACTACTTGAACTGAACCAGGACTGAATCGGCAATGAAAACAGACCAAGACCAGGACGAAACCAACATAAAAAACTAAGATCGAAACTAGAGACTCATTTGAGCAGGTACGATACTAAAAAAGTCACATTCACAGGACAGAAATGAACCTTTCCTGAACATGTTTAGAAAGATCTTGAGCTGCATCAGAACCACCGACCGCGAGTATCGTAGCAACCAAAGAGCCAATCCGGAGCGAGGCTGTAGAAGGTAACGCCCCTTCCCGCCCGCACCACTGGTTTGGCAGGGGACAGGCGCTTAGCAACGCTGTCAGTCAAACCTGTTGCTAACGCCAGCGGGAGCGACCTCGGGGAAAGAAGGCGCCTGATTTGTCTGTTATTAATGTTCATATCTTGATTTACAGACACAATAGCGAAATAAAAAACCCAGGATCATGTAGAGGGTTAATACGAACATTTAAGACCAAAATGACGAGTCTGACAGCAGCAGTTACAGAGAGAGGACACAGTTTTTACATAGAAAATGAATTGGAGCCAGAGTCGATGGAGCAGGAAGCGCGCACATGATCACTTCCTATTTGGAACGTGGCGGCGGCAGGTTAGCTATGTCCATTTATATAAACAGTCTATGATCAGAACAAGTATAAGACACATAGACTAGTAGACACCCGTGGACCACTATGGAATCTACCTGGACGACACAGATATAAGGCCACATGGTATCACAATCAGTATCGATTCTGTTTCTTAGTATCAAAATCGAGTTTGAAATTTTAGTATCGTGACAACACTAACATTTGATCAGCAGCGCTGCGGGTGGATGTCACTGACAACA
>KN480111.1:11392-30121 GCA_000787095.1 Periophthalmodon schlosseri
CAGCGGGCGTATAAAGGCTAGGAGGTGTCTGTGGAACCCGTCTGTCCGTCTCTACGCCTGTCCTACAGCCTCAGTGGAGGGTACGCCGCGGATGAGAGGAGTTTGAGACAATAAACAGGTTTTGCCGCTTCTTCTTTGCGAGCCGTGTCATTCCGGAAATTTCTCCTCAGAGTTGAAGCAAACAGGTGCGTAAATCAAGTCCTTTTTACTGTTAAAATATATTTATGTAAACTGAAGGACAAGCTAGTAACACAGCAGCGGCTCTGGCACTTTGAATGCAATTCCTACAGGTGGGATTTCAGTGGTCACCAGCTCTGCTCTCACGCGTTGTAGTTTTTCGCGTACATTGATCATTTGTGGGTTTAAAACAGATTAATCAGAGCAGTGTTTAAAATAATTGCATACTTGTGGGTGTTTTATTTCAACATTTCGTCCCACAGCTGTGCGCCTCAGTGTGTGTGTAATTTTGGAGCCAATCAAGCAGCAATGGACGCGTTAATGAAGGGTTTCTCCAAAGCCAAGGATGGAGTCGTGGCAGCGGCTGAGAAAACCAAGCAGGGAGTGACTGGAGCCGCTGGGATGACGAAAGACGGGGTGATGTTTGTAGGTGGGTGTTATCATGTCATTGTTGAAGCCAGGGGACCCTTTAAACCGCGGGATGATGCTCGCGTGCACAGTTCCGTTGCGTTAACGTGCACTGATGTTTTCGTTGTGTTTTAGGAACGAAGACTATGGATGGAGTCTCAACAGGTAAACACACTGCATATACATTAAGAAGAGGATTTTCAGCATGTACCAAACAAGAACATTGTCTTAAATAGGAAAGAGCGACTCAAGGACCTGTTTCACTCACAAACCTGTTTCGCTTTGTGTTGGTCCCAAGCCTGGAAAAGATGCATTATATCTCAAAGGGCGTCAAAGTCATTCTGCATTACTTAAAACAAGAAAGCCGACGACTGGCCATGCCCATGGTCACCAAAAGCCATGTAGGCCTAATATGAGCTGATGTATCTTCATTTCTAACAGGCAATAGACTTTTTATATAATCATGACCATCTCCAACAAAGATAATCGCCAGAATGTGCAGAAAAAACATACATATCCACAGGGGAGTCAACAGGGAGGAACAAACGTGTCTGTTGTCCCGGGGCTCAGCGTCTTAAGGGGCCCAGAAATGGACCCCCTTCCTATTAATTTGTATTAGAGGGCGGCCCATCTGAAGCTTCTTGCCCAAAATTTCATAATATTCTCCGCTAGATCGTAGTTGTTTTCACTGATAACAAAGTACAATACAGTTGGAACTTATTCACGATCTTAAAATTATAATTATTCATATTCACAACATTTTAAACTGTCTGTAACTTTAATCAGTATCGTGATATAATCGTTAATCGCAATAATTTTGGCCGTGATAATCGTGACGCCAAGTTTCAATATTGTCCCATGCCCTAACCAGAACTATTAAAATACTAAAAGAAAAGATAAAAAGTCAAAGTTTTAAAAAAAAGTGATTGATTATCCAGGGCTGTAGTTGACTAAAGAAATTCTCGGTCAACTAAAGACGCGGCCTGTGCATCGATTAACCAACCAAACAGGGACAGTGGCGCTAAAGAAATACCAGCAAAACAGCTTCTTCAGAGGTGAAACGGAAAATTACAGTCCTGTCACTCCCTAAACTTCAGCTAACTCACTCCATGATTTCTCCTTTCCGCTGTTGTGCAAATAAATCATTTTAATCCTGATAAAATAATGAGTCAACTAAGAAGAAATAAACAAAAAAACAAACTACACCCCTGTTATCCACTAAGCCGTTTAGTGACAAGAAGAAATAGTGTTTGGAGAGGGAAGTTATCTCGGTGTCATATTTCATTTCTATTACTCCCAGCAGGCAGCGTTGTGTTATTTTTCATCCACACGCGGAATCCTTTGGAGACTGCCAGTTTCAGGAAAGTAAAAGACTATATTGTTGTAGCTCAGGTTTACGACAAACTTGCAGAATCAGGCCATCGACTGGAGGTGTCAGTGAGCTGGATAATGTGATAATTATGCGAAGACTTGACCGTGATTTTTGCTTTACTATCTCACCTCAATTAAACACCTTTAGCCTCAAGTTAAAATGAAATATTGGAAATGCGTGATTCATTCGCCGCTAAAGCGAATCTATACCAGCTCCTATAGTGGACATTTTAGCAGAGAGCGATAGTCACCCAAGGTCCTTCTTTCTCAAACGGCTTTCATGTTATTTCAAACTAATTAAACATAGGCTAACTAAGCATTTGAAACTGTGGTGTGGTTTTGCAGTTATTACATGACACATAACAAGACTAACGTGCTTAAAATGCCTTTGCAGGGCGTTGTTGCATGTTAATAGAATGTTGGCATGTCAGCTCTAAATGAGTTTGAGCTTCACCGCAAACAGATCCTACACACTAGACTGTATATTTCTAGTTTACCTAAGTTCAAACAGATTGGGAATTTGAAGTTTCTTTGCTGCTGCAGGCGACTGTGGTGCAAAAATCACAAGTTTCCATCTGTATATTTGTCATTATAGAAATATTATAGGGCGATGTTAATCTCCAAGGTGGTATGACTCTATAGCGACTCCTCAGTCGCACCTCACCTCTCTTCCTCTTGTCTTGTAGTTGCAGGTAAAACGGTGTCTGGAGTGTCTCAAGTGGGCGGAGCTATGGTTACCGGGGTTACAGCTGTGGCCCAGAAAACCGTGGAGGGCGCCGGTAATATAGCTGCTGCCACCGGATTGGTCAAGAAGGATCCGGCTAAACAAGTAAACATACAGTTGATTGCATAAAAATGTACTTGGGGGAGGATTTTATCATTCGGTTCTATAGGTTGGATTCAAGTGACATCACAAAAGTCTAAAATGTTTGTATTTTAACATTGGGCTGGAGGGCAGGTTAGAATTCTGTGGTAGAACTGACCTTTTTGTTCAAATTTGGACCTGGTTTAGGGTTAATATCTCTGTAATCACTGAGCCTATCCACATGAAAAAAATAGAACATGTTTTCAGCATAAATAAACACAAGTTATTCCATTACTTTTACTTTATGCATCTCACTTTGAACAGAATGGCTATTTATATTATATATATATGGCTATTTATATATAATATTTGATCTTTTTCACAATAATATTTTAGAGATGTCTAGTATGTTGACAAGTGTCGACACATTTTTGCAGTAGATGCATTATGGATTTTGCTCTGATCATCTTTCCAGTTTCCGCTGCGCAGCCCTAGTCCTGTGTAGCATCACGTTCTTCATACCGTTCATACCGGTTGCTATAGAGAAAATTAAATACTCCTTCGACGTAGTCATATTTGTTATTGATTCATCGCCATCTGCAACCAGACATGAGGCCTGACACTGTCAAAATGGCCTGCCGACCTTGAGCCTCTTGTCTTTGGCGCTATTCCTCCTCTCCTCTGAATTGAAACCCGGTATATTGTTGTCTGTTGCGCTGGGTACATCACAAGATTGGCCTTCGCTCGAGCAAATTTACCAGACTTAACAATTTACTGCCGTCAAGGAGGAGAAACGATCCCCTCTCAATCCCCATCTTCACTAGTTTTGTTTCAGACTCGTTCATTCTTTTCAGGTTGCACTGCTTTAATTGTGATTAATCTTTCAAATCAACTTGTAAAAAAACAAAAACTCAGAATACAGAAACACATTTGTTGTTATGCTCAATTTCCTGTATCTAATTATCCACCGAGCACAGGGGAATCAGGGGAATCTGTTACAGCTCTTGAGACCGACACTTAGACTTGCTTTTAATAGGTACAATTTGAGAACATTATTAATACAAATCAAACGCGCCGTTAATCTCAGCCGGTTGTGTTTTTCAAGCAACGACAGCACAATATGCAGCTAAACACTATTTTTGCCCCAAGGGGTGGCTGCCCGCGGAACTCCACCTGGAATGTGATCTGCCTTATTATGAGGACCTCTGCTGTGCAAAGATGGCCGACTAAACAAACTAACGAACAAGGGCTAAACAAACATGTTCGAGCAACCAGACAAACATGGAAGTAAACATGAAAATCTCTCACATGGAGATGCATGTTGCCCTGGTTTTACCATTATTACCAATCCACACAAAGTCATTAATATTCATTCGATTTTAATAAATGATCGCAGGTTGAAAGAGGCCGTCTAGGGCCGTCTACTGCACACACAGATGTAAACAGTAGTCAGGATTCAAGGTTTGCTTTAGATTATTGTCCTAATCTGAGTTTTCCCTCATTTATCAGCTGTTCTGAGTCACTGTGTGTGAGAAAGCATCACCGAAGACTATTCATCACACAAAACCTTGACTGCCTCCCTCTCCGTCAAGTCATTTCAGCTCAAATTGATTTTTATTGTAGAATAGTAGTGTACAATTCTTATAGAAAATAATTATCCAACTGTTCGGAAAGTGTTTTTCAACTTCTAAACGTGTCGCCTGAAGTGAGCAGGGCTTTTGGAGAGTGTAGCTGGACAACGTTTGACGCATTAGTTGGATCTGAGGTGTAATTAACGGGCTGAGGTTATGTGAAAAGGGGACACGTCCTATATTCAGACAGGTTAGTGAGCTACAACTGCGTCTCCGTTAAGAAGGTCACTCCAAAGACAGGGCATAATCAAGGGCCCTTGTGTCTTCTTCACTGATCCTCCTAATGACTATTTGATGTATCTAGGCTTTAAGTGTTTTTGTGGATTAAGGCAAATCCTTTGAGGGGTTTCTAGTAATGATGACAGCGTTTGTGTTTATTGGGTAGGATTGTGAAAAATAAATAAATAAATAAATAAAGCATCATAGACAGATACTGATATTAAAACTACCACAGAAACTAGATACTTGTTTGAACAAGAATCAATATCCTACAACAAAAAAACACATAAATGGGAAAAAATTTGACCTTCAGTTTTACATCTTTATCAGAACTCGTATAAATGATCCCAACTCAAAAGTCTGAAGATTAAAATATTAAACAAGTGGAGCTTTGAGGGATAAACCTGACACAGCACATGTCACAGTGGTCCTAAACTGGGAAGAAATATAACACTGTAAAATCATATAGATTTTCATATGTATAGCACGCAGAATGCTGGCCAAATATTGTCCATAGAAAATATAAATATATAAAGTAGAGATATGTGTTTTTTCATGGCTGATGCTGATTGTTTAGAATACAGAGCAACTGATCTGCTGACATTTTTGGGTCGATATATGGGGCCGATTTGGATTATTTTCCTCAAATTATGTCATTTTACTTTACTACAAACTGACCCACAGCCCTTTTTTTTACCACAAACCTTTAAGAGAGCTGTGAATCACATTTAGTGCAGCTGTCTCTTCGTATTAAAGTGTTAAAATAATAAAACAAAATATCGGCCTGTGCTGGAGATTTAAGGTCGATCGCAGATACACTAAAAAGCCCAAATATCGTCCCATTCTAATATATCTCTATACATCTCTAATATAAAGCAGCTGTTTGGTTGAGAATACTATACATTTTACAGTTATTTAGAGGTAATAACTTGACGAATAGTTTGAATATTAGAGATCATTAGAATGTGCACCCATGCTCTGTTGTCTTTCAGGAGGCTGAAGATGTGGCAGCTTTACAGGACGTTGCAGAATCACCTGTCGACACAGACACCCCTGATGCTACAGAAGTAAGAGACGGCTTCTAAAACACAGGCCTGTCACGAGAATTACAATATCGAAGCCGGAATAATATGTTTACGGGCTCAGTATTTATTGCGGGTACAATTTCTTTGCAATAGTGGGGATATAAGAGCCGTTTTTATTTATTATGATAAGTTTTGAGCTGTAAAGGGTTGATTAAATAAGTTCTGTGGCTACTTATTGGTTAATTCTGTTGTTTTTTTGTTGCAGCTCAGGCCTTTTAAAGAAGCAGTATATTTAAAAATAGTTTCACTGGGATTATCCTGCTTTGTAGTAGATTCAATATTATCGTTTACTGCAATATTTCTCTGATTCAATATGTCGTGCTTCAAAATTTTTCATCGTGACAGGCCTTCAAAAAAAAAAAAGATTACACGGTTTTGTCTTAATGTGTTTGTGAGACAATTACGCAAACGTTTGTGTCTTACAGGAAGACTCTGATGACTAAAACAATCCAAGCGGAAGATTTGTGACCAAAACATTCCATGTCGCTCTGCCAAGTCCCGTTGTGCCTCGTCTGGTCCTTGATGAAGTCTGTCATTGTGTGCTCTTGTGTACCTGTCGCGTGTGTGTGTTTGTGTGCGCGCGTTTGTCGTAGAGGAGAGGCGTAGGGCGTGTGTCTGTGCCTTTTGCACATCAGTCCCGAGCTGAGCCTTGGGCCGTGCAGCGCCTGCCACCAGCTGTCGTTCCCAGTGCCTCCCTCCCACTGAGGACACCACCTGGACCCCGTGTCTGTCACATGTGAGGCTTTCTTAATAACTCAAATATGGAAATATACCCCCAAAGCACCTAAGTGTCTCTATGTAAATGTACAATTTATCTGCTTCAAAGCAAAATGATAATCTATTTTTACTGGTATTCTGTCACAATTAACGGTGGACTATTAAGTGCTAAGCTATTAGTGAACTCATGTTATTCAGCGGAGACTGTATCAATGTACGGCTGTTTGGAAACTCTGAGCATGTTCACTTTTCAGCTTTACTGCTGTGTGGATAACATGAATAAATGTTTAGAACTAAGTGTTGAATAAAGTATATGATGTACACAGCTGTTTAGTGTGACAATATTTAATCTATAAAGCTTATTCAAGTTAATCTTTAGTTAGTGCATTAGTGCCGTGTGCTGGTTTTAAGCGGTGAGTGCTGTCGGGCCATTTTGTTGTCTCACCATATTTTTCCACTAGATTCAGAAAGTAGGCCACATGACAAGTCTCTTGATAGAAACACCTACAGTGCAAGTGGGTGCATGTGTTAAAGCACATGTGAAAACTATCCTCTGGGAGACAATGGAGCCTAACATTCATCCAGGCACCGAGCATCTCTATAGCAACCCAGTGACCAGGAACAGCACAGGGGCCAGATACTGGGTGTATGTCAAGCTTTTGATATGCAGTGTAATGTATATGTATCTAATGTGTGGACAACTGCTCACATGATCCTTTATACAATATTAGATATAGTCATATATTAAATGGTCCGCTTTCCACATCCTCCAAGAGCTTCATTTTTCACAAGGACAAACAGTAAATCAGCCTTTACATTTGTGCAATGAATAAGGTGGAATATAATCTAATAATATAATAACACACTGCAGCTACATGTTTCTGTTGGCATTACTGACAGTCATACTTGTTTGTAGCCAATCAAATCAGTAATGAGAGTACGTTAATTATTTGCAGTTGTTAATTATGTAGAACCTAGTGTCCTTGGGCAGGGCAGCTCATCCACCTTGCTTATGCACTGCAGTGAAAAATGTTTCAGTTAAGAAGAAAATCTAAAAGTTGCTAGTGAGCTGAAATTTTCAGCCAAACGATCAGCCAATGTGATTTACACAAGCAAAGAGACAATGCATTCAACTATCAGAGCCATTATGTACGTTTGTTACACACAGCTGCATTTTTTATTTAAAAAAAGATTAAGTCCGTTTAAGATCTAAGTAAAAAAACATTGGGAGACTAGACGGGTCAGATTAGACCAACATCGAGCAAATAATGTACAAAAATGACACCGTCCTTGAAATGAACTTACATCGGACATGACGGGAACATGACTGTGTGGGGCTTTTCACAACCACAAAGCCAAGGAAACCTGACAATAGAAAACCTACTGAAAAGAGAGTCCCATGAAAAACAAATGTTTTGTGTGGAAGAATAAGCCCAAACCACATTTTAGAAATGCATGGATCCATATTGTCATCAATACAAAACAGGAGAGGTCTTACGTTTTCATTACTCAGTAATTATTTCTATTAACTTTTATATGGGTTTCAGTAAATGCAAAAATATTCCAGCATTATTCACATTACAGCACATAGAATCTGGACCAAAAATGAGCAGCTTGATGCTTCAGGTGTGAGTCTGAGCCACGGCAGCTGTGGCAACTGGCAACAGAAATAACTTACCACCAGGTGACAAGCCTCTTAAAGTGACGTTAATATAGACACGTTTTAAAAAGCAAATGGACACTTGTGTTGGTTTAGTTATAAAGATTTTATGTGTTTTGCATGTTCAATAACATAACACTTCTGTAATAAATGTGAAAATTAACTTAGTCCATAATGTATCCAGTCAGAAAGTTGGAGCAAGTAGAAAAATTCTTAACAATCATCTTGAAACCTCTGTTTGCTATTTTAAAAAAACATGAAAAGTGACATTTTGCGTCTCACTTTTTCTTCTTCCTCTTGAGGGCCTTCCACTCTCCCTCCTGTGTGGCCAGACTACCTAATAATTCCTTCACCTTTCTCTTCCTCTCCATGTCCCTGAAAAATAGGACGTGTAACAAGTTAAGGGATGATGGGACAGGACAGAATCAATACAAGTGAACGAGATTAGAACAAGTGAAGTAAATGTCAAATGGGTAAGACTCACTTTCGCATGACGTCGTTTAGCTTCTCTTTGGCCAGGAAGCGCGAGTCCTTCCTGATTTCTCTCAGAGCCCCCTTAAACTCTTTCTTATATTTGTGCTTGAGACGTTCCTTCTCCCGCTCTTCTCGGGTGCTGCCACGCTTCTTACCATAGTCCAGTCTGACAAAAAAAAAAAAAAAAGATGCAATAGTGCCAAGAATTCCTAAAATTAAAAAGTTACTAAATCACCACTCACATTTCAACTATCTTTGGCGTCAGTAGCTTCAGAGGAATAGGCTTCTTCTTCTCAAAGACTAAAGGAGCACGAGTCACTGTGGCACTGCTAATGGCCTCCAGAATCTCACTGTGCAAAGTCTGAAAAACACCAAAGTAAGAACTAAGGAGATACAATAAAACAATCGAGTGAAATACTTTTATATATAGACCATTTGACACATACATGCAACACCTCGGGTAATACTTGCACAGGGAGGTGGTTAGAAAGCAGCGTTTTGAGGGGTCTGAAGATGTGGCTATAGGATGGAAGGTCTTTGTAGAGCAGTGCGCACCTCTTCACCAGGTCCAAGCAGGTTGATAAACAGGTCAATCTGCAAAGCACAACGGATGAAAGAAGAGAAAACTGAAATCCTCTGAGTGTTCATTTCTACATCCAGTCCATTCAGATTGTTGCATTAGCATCAAATTGCCAATATATGGAATATCATATCTATCATTCTGCTAAAATGGTTATAAATAATTAATTGTATCAAATGTCTCTATATCCACTGAGTCTATTGCCTGCCTCGTACTGGTTCTGCACATTTTAAGGCCCTCCGCATCAGTGGATTACCAATTATCACCCCTACAAGATTCAACATTCAACTTTGCATACAGTTGAATGTCCATGATTGTTATCACCCCTACAAGGATCTTTGCATACAGTTGAATGTCCATGATTGTCACGCCTGAGGAAACGCTGGACACCTAGGTGCAAGTCACAGACAGTTGCTTTACGTAGGCACAGTTAAAAAGGAAGGACAGCTAAAACTCCCAAATTCACACAAAAATAGTATAGTTAATTGATTTGAGTAATACGTCTTGGATAAAAGCTGTAAATGACAGAGTCGAGGGGCATAACTGCTTCTTAATTATAGGGGGGGACAAATATAAATGTACGCTCATGCAGAGTGCCTACGATTCAGCAAGGCTTGTTTGGAGTGAGTTGTTTGGTTTGTGCCCACACACCAGCTGCTGTGTGAAAGCATGTAGGCCACTCATCACAATCGCACAAGTGCTTCAATCAGCGATAAGCCACAGTCTGGCCAGGTAAACAGAGTCTTATACCCCATCTTATGCTTTTACACACTTCAAAGAACACAGGTTCATTATTATAAGAGATTTACCTGTGGTGGTCTCTGTCCAGTTCACTGCTGAACTCCTGGTGGTGGGCTGCAGACAGAGGGATGGGGCTCTTACTCCAGCTCCGGCAGGACTCTGGGTTTGATAACACAAGAAGATCACTGTGCTTCCCAGTGGGCCTAAAGGGTGGTACCACTTTATAGCCTGCAAAGACAACATGTGATTACTATGTTTTTATGTTCATAGATTTTTTTCTTCCTGTTCTTGCGATTGAGGTTTTGATGTTTGCAGTGGTTACCGAGAGAATTCTTTTCTTTGACAGCTACATGTAGTATTCCAACAAGGAAATTCACAAGTTCAGGCAGGAACCGCTTTGAGAGTGAGATGTACTCCACTGCCAGACAACACAGCACGAGGCCTACTGTTACATCCTGGAGAGTCCTCACTGGACACTGAGCGGAACAAAGAACTTTCATTTAGAAAATGTTGAGACTTTCCAGTAAAAAGCTAAGTACAGGCATCTGTTTACCTTCGTTAAAGCCTGGCTGATGTACAGCAGCGCTGGAGTAGTGACAGGATGCCTGAAGTCGGATGTTGGAAAAAACTGTGCTGTCACCTTCAGGTAAATAAGCTAAAACAGACAGAATTGTAAGATTTTGAGGGAAAAAGAATGATTTATGATAGAAAGTTTCATAGGTTTCATACCATGTCAAGTGCTGGAAAAGGAGCATAACCTTTGCCTTCAAGCATTTCCTCCATGTTGTGAGCTGCATCTCCAATGATGGTCTGCATTGACTTACAGGCTGCTTCAGGAAACATCTGACACAGACCGTACAGTTCCCTGCACAATGGAAACTAAATGCAGTCAACATGTTTTCTTAAAGTGGAGTATAATAATAACCGTAACAGTGTTCTTACGGTATGAGCTTATCAATAGTGGTCAATTCAGGCGGAGTTTTTGTAGCCAAGTCTCCGATGTACTCCAACAAAAAGCCAAATAGTTTCTGGAAAATTCAATAAAATGTGTTTGAGCAACCTGGCAATTACCTTTCAAACATATTAGTTATTACACTTTAAAGAGCCCAAAATACCTGCAATTTCAGCTTATTTCCTACAGATAAACTCGGGTGGTTACATTTCTGAGTTCTAGCCACAATAATGCGCTGGTTTTCACAAGTGTGGCCACTAAGCAAATCTTTTAGGGCCTTGTAACTCTCTGGAACTGTTAAAGATTAAAAAGACGTCAGTTTGTTTCGTCATTGGAATTTTAAAATAAGTATTCAGTATTTAATTCAGCAGTTACCAGCAAATGTGTAAGGAAGTTCAGCTTTTGCAGCTTCCTTCTGGGCCTTCAACTCTTCTTTGCTCAAAATCTTCTTTGGTTTGGTCTCTTCCTTTGGGGGTTCATCGTCATCTTCAGCGCTTTGCTCTGACTCTAGATCTGAGTGACCATCCTCCTCCTCCTCCTCCTCCTCCTCCTCCACTTCGTCACTGCCACCATCCTCTTCCTCATCGTCCTCCTCTCCCTCATCTGAATCTGCCTCCTCAGCATCATCATCATCATCATCTGCGTCAGACTGATCCTCTTCACTACTATCTCCTTGTTTCTCATCGTCGTCATCGTCCTGTTCTTCATTCTCCTCCGCGATGTTCCATTTTCCATCCTGTGCAGACAAACACAATCTTATAGAAACTTACATTAAAAGTGCGCTGCGTAACTTGGTGGTGGGTGCTCCATCTGTTTGTTTAAATGGAGATGTTGGTTTGACTAGAAAGTTCCAAAGTGTGGCATTAAACACATCCATCTCCAACAGTACAATATATTGGTAAGGCCTGTGAAGAGGAAAGCCTGAATGAAGGCATTTCTAAGCAATAAAACACCTATAATTAAATAAATGTTCTTCTGCTTATAATCCTCATGATTGATTAACCAAATCATCTTTGACATGCCTAAAATTTCCTAATTTACCCCTCACCTGAAAAGTTACGCAGTGCAACTTTAAAAATGAAAGTGATATAAGCACGAGTTCTGCTACCTCATATGACAGGGTCTTTTTGTCAGTCTTATCCAGAATAAAGCCATCGTTCAGGTCATCGGCCGACATGTGCGCTTGACTTTGTGTTTGAGCACCATCACCCGCTTCCTCTCCCAGCATTCTCCTCAGTCGGTCGGCCTAAATATAGAGATACTCGTGAAATTTAAGGAAAAGCGAAAGGTGATTAGGTTGCATCTGTAAACACACACCTCTAATTTCTGTAGCTTCTCCCTCTCCTCTCTGGCGATCTCCTCTGGGGTTTTCAACTTCTCTGATGGTTGAGCTTTCATCTCAAAGCCGAGCTCTCGCACCATCATGTCATATTCATCAAGCTGAAACAATACAGCATAAATTAACGCATAATTCATTCTGACATTGTAATAAATTTGTTTGCGTGTTAAACTAGTACCTTTGGCTTCTCCTCTGGTTTATCAGCCTGATCCGATTTGGGAGTTTTTTTCACCATCAAGGCTTGAATGCTCTTCCACTCCTGGTCCAGCTTTTCTGTCAGCTCCTGTGCTTCTTCTTTCTGCACTTGCCGTTCACGCTGCCAAACACACACACACAAAAACACATTATGCTTTTTATTTGAGTACTACTATAACATACTTACATCATAATTTTACATTTTTTTCGTTGTAAAAAGCAATATTGAGATAAAACGGCTTAATACTAGAAACATCCTATTAAAAACAGTAGACTTCCATAATGACATTTCACTCTGTATAAGCAGTATATTCTATATATATATATATATGTGTTTTTACGATTTTAGTATAAAAAACAGTAGGCGGGGGTAGGGGGTAGGTGAAAACAGACATTTTGTGAGCAGTCAAGTCTTGAATGCAGGACAATGCAGGATTACTCAAACATGCATTAATCAATCGAAATACAATTTATGTTAATGATGAAGGAAAACTCTTATAATATAGATAAAGGCTCACAAAAGTCAATTATACACAATATGTCCCCTTTAATTACTAATTTATGTATGTATGTATATGTGTATAATGTAATTCACATCCAAACACACACACACACACAGTCACACACACTTTTCCCCAGGTGAATAATGGCTTACTTTTTCCTGTTTGGACTTTTGTATGAGTTCTTCAATGAGCTCTTGTCTGGACTTGGCTCGCTGACTGCCCTCATCGTCTGGCTGCTGCCCTGAACCTTTCTTTCTGAGAAGACCGCCGCCGCCAAAGTGTGAGGCGGTCAGTTCGGCTACGGAAAGACAAGGTATTAGTTGAGAAAACAGTCGAGTTGAGCGAGAATAATCGTGCATCCACAATTAAATCTGACACCTGACAATAGCCCCTTCTCTTCAGTTTCCTCATCACTTCCAACAGCATCATTGAATTTCTCAATTTCAGCCAATGATTGTCCATAGTGAGTGAGCTCCTCTTCTTCATTCAAGTTGTAAATATCTTTCTTGTCATGGGTACGCTGGAAGAAAATAGGATAGTAAGAGGTTAGAAAAATAATACTAACTCCAAAAAGCCAGAAGAAACATTTTCAACTGCATTACTGACCTGTCGCTCCATAGCAAACCTCTGCAAGATTTTGTCTTCTGGTGCCATCTTGGAGTCATACTCTCCCAAACGTCTGTCAATGAATTTACTTGATTTGTTTTTCTGTCTATACTCCTTTAACAGAGTTTCTTTTCTCTAAAGGAAAAACAAGTGTGAATACAAGAATTAGCATTATTTTGATTAAAGATGCACTATGTAACTTTTCTGGAGAGCGTCCACCACAGAGCGTCCACCACTGAGATGTTATAGTTTTATGCCTGCAATGTTCCACAATATCATTAAACATAATTATCTATGTCCATGGACACAAGTGGGTGATTCCTCCAGGCCATGTTACACATCAGATCTGTGGCAATGCGAGCTGTTCACTCTTAAGAATGTTGTTGAAGATATTTTGAGCAATAAAACATCTGGAATTGAGTAAATGCAAGATAGATATGATTGAGCTCATACTAAGGAACAATCCAGGCTGAGCAATAACATCTCCTTGGTGTCAGACTCCCTCCCACAAAAGTGACACTGTGTACGCTAAAAATGTGTAGGCTAATTCTGACATTATAGTTGCTTTACCTTTGTGATGGCTTTGGATCGGGAAACCCCTGGTAGACCAACGTCATGTTTGGATTTCCTTCCCAAAACATCAAATTTCTTCCTATTAATTTTCACCTCAAAGGGGTTGTTTTTAATCACAGTAGAAGTTTTGGTCTTGCGAACCTTGTCGGCAAGATTCCTCTTTTTAGGAGGTTTACCCATCTGCAACACAAATGCACTGTTAAAACGACAAGTTGCTCTAAATGAGTAGCAAATAATCACTAGTATTAAAGGGATGTGTATTCGTAACTACTAATGCAGGTTCTGAGGCAGGCAATGTAAACAAACCGACTTTAGTGGAAGCGATTTATTTTTACCTTTGCGCAGAGTTAACAAATTATTTGTTGAATCCGTCTTGAAGAAATCATGAGGTGACGCGCTGTGTTTCATACAATAATTTTAACAAAACAACTGCATTTCTTCAATCCACGTTTTTCCCTTAGCTGCCACAAACAGCATGGAGGTCGGACTTCCGTGATTACGCCTCATCACAGCGCCTCTAGCGTTTGGGCGCAGTAGTGTCAAAACAAGCCCAATGCACTTTGCCTACGTTTTAATTTTCATGTTTTCTTAAAAATACCTTTTAATAATTTCTTTCTTACAACTGTGAAACAAAGACCACACAAACACAAGGCCTTATTTTCAAGTAGTGTTTAGTTACGGTTGTAAAAACAGAGCCATGGCAAAGGAGCATTTAAGTATTATGTTGCAGTATATGGTACAATAATGAGATGCAATGAAACAGTTCATAAAGGGCATTGAAACCATGATCGACCTATATGATTGTGATACTGCGAGTTTATAATCGTTGAAAAGAATTAAACAAAAGGTAAAGAATGCAGCTTTCTACACAGTGCATAAATAGTCCTTTAAGAATTTATCAAGTCACAGTAGGCCTATATATATATTCACATTTTTGAATTATTGAAAAAAAAAGCAATAGCTAGCTGATCTGGTGGATTAAAACAGCAAATAGGGGAAATTTGAATAATGTGGGTGTACGTGCAGTGATTTGCTTATGGTTGTAAAACAGTGCTGTTAATGTTTTTGTCACGGCTTTGCAAAGTGGTTTGAGTCCAAGACAGTGATTCACAATCATTCCAAACTATATGACAGGGCAAGGAATAAAAATTAAATATATTTGCATGTTATCAACAGAACAGGTTACAAGTCAATGTAAAACAAAAAAAAAAAAGCTAAAATAAATGAACTACTCACTCTTTTCTCCGATACGTAATCCAGCAACACTTTCTACACTGACCTTCATCACTTTGCTTTATTGCTCATTGTCTGTTATTTGTGTGGTCATAATGTCACATTAAGGCATCGAGATAAAACTTCTTGATGGCTAGATATACCTGGTGAATAAAACCCGTCCAAAGAGTGTACTTTCAATCGCAAGGGGCAATAAATGATGATACAAGATTCATTCATTGTTCACACTGAACACTGTTACAATCCCATTACATTCTAGTGGTTACAACAGTTAATATAAAATAAACAGTTGGTTAAAATCCTTAAACCAGTTTTGTTCATAAACATGCATTAGGAGGTTAGACAGGATGGACTGAATGCATCTCTACTTTAAGCCAATATCAAAAACCATTATGTAATTAGGTTTATACATAGTATACAAAGTTGGCACACATTAACACAACAAAAAAAAATCATCATACATGAGAATGAAAAGCTTAACTGTGTTAAGTGTGACATTTCTGCGGGAAGCAAGTGTAACTGGAGGCGCTCAAAGCTATGGTTCAGTCTTTTTCTTGTTTTTCTTCAAAAAGGAAGGAGTACGGAACTTCTTTTTCTTTTTGGATGGGGACTTGCTGGGGGAGTCGTCTCCCTCCTGTTCTCCTTCAGCAAGCTCCTCCCCCTCGGTCGTGTCTGTTGGAGCAGGGGCGGAGTCTTCAGCGGCTGGGTCAGGGGCAGGGTCTTCTGCAGTTGGTGCAGAGTCCTCAGCAGGGGGCGCCGTAGCATCAGAGGGATCATCGGGGGTCAAATCAGGGAGGGTCTGTCGCAGGGTGGCAGCGTCACTCTCATCTTTAAAGGTCTGGTCTGGCAAAGACTCTGATCAGGGGAGAAATAAAAAGTTATTTATTTAATAGAACTCAGGATCTGAACGTTTAATACAGCACTAGTCAAAGCATTAAAAGAGAAACCCTTCACTTTGTACATTACTGGGAGATATTGGTTACCTTCAGCTCCCACAGCTTAAGAAATGCTTTTACACAAGTGCAAATGTCCTCATGCAACCCTCATGTTAGAAGCCAGAAGACAACGCCATCACCGGCCATCCCAATGTTCCACCAGCTTCTCCTACCCACATGTTAGACCTTTAGCACCAACTGAGAGACACACACTGCATTCTTTTACCTTTACTTAAACAGGGAAAACCTAATCAGTGCAGTTCCCTTGTTCATTTGCAGCCTGTATACAAACACAAACAACATGGCTAAACATTCAGTGAAATGAACATCGAGTTATGAGCGAGCACTAGAAAAGGTGTAAAATTGTTCCACAACAGCATCAGTTTTAGCAAAATTTCACAGCAATCTAAATTTCACAAATTCTAGAAGTTAAAGCTAAAATCCGGGTTAATAAAATGCAGTGACAGTGGCAAATGCCTGATTGATGTAAGTGAAAGTAAAAGGCTAGACATCTAGAAATTTAACTATAAAGTGTATATTCAACAAATACTTCAAAACAGCAACGTAACAAGCCAATTGCGGAGTTTGCAAGAAAAAGCAGCAAAATTTAAGCTTAAGCCACATTTCAACACATCACTGCTGTACCTGGTAAAGGATTCATCTGTAAAACAAACAGTCACCAAGACATAAAACATTGAAGTGTTCATGTGTGTACACAAATATAGATCATCATTTTACATGGACAGGTGCGTTTGTGTTATAAGTGGTTAATAAAAAGTGAGTCGTTAGGAAAAAATACAGGGTGTTTAGTTGGCTCATTGCAGGGATTACTCCTGAACATCATCTGGTTTTATGAAACTAGTCAAGATTTTTTACATACTTTCTGTAGATGGCGTCATTCTGGTTAAAAAAAAAAAAAAAAAAAAAAGCAAATGTTGTTCAGAAATAATCCCCATCAACAGCAAGAGTTTCAGAGTGGCCAGTATCAGACCCGGCGTTAGTAGAGAGAGTACAGATCGGTTTAGCCATGCACAGAAAAGGGGAGATGGCCACACACAGGTGAAGGGGGTTAATAAAAGGGTGATGAGGCAGATGGAACAGTACATACTTACTATGGCAACAGGTACTCTTTTGTATTTCCATCTCCTGATTGTATACGCAGCCACAAAGAAGAAAAAGCACAAGTAGAAACAAATGTCGGATGCAGATCAAACCACAAGCACTGAATTAAATGTAAAGGCCAAAACATACATCAGAAGATTTGAAAAGAATGGCTGGGAACCATTCTTAATAAGTCTGGAAAAATATGAAGAATGGAAGTGATGGTGTGGATGATAATCCATACACCAAGTGACATGTTAATTCACAACATTTTGTCCATTAGATTACACCTTGACTCCTTATTTATTATTAAGTATTTGTAGTGTTTTGTGGATATTAACGAAGGAGGTGTAATCCAATTGTAATAAAGACCAAGAGGGGAAAAGAAGCTGAAACCTAAAGAAACGTTTCCAGAGACTTTCAAGCAACAAGCCTGCATAAATTAATCTGAAAAAATAATCCTCTTGGCCTTTTATTACACATATTACAATTATTTGTAGTTATATTAAACAAACCACAACATGACCAGACTCCAAGACAAACAGGCAGATTGAAGGATAGAAGCCTTCACATTCCCGTAAACACCCAGAGGTGGCAGCTGCTGTCAGGTCAACGTACCTTCCTCTGCTCGGACAGGGGTGCTGGGCGGAGTGGAGACAGCCTTCAACTCTTTAGCCTCGTCCTCAGGTTCCTCAGTTTGCTCTGAATATAAAAGGCAGAAGACACAGTGACTCTGACTGTATTTATACAAGTATGTAAAACAAAAAAAGATTTAGGGAAAGTGTTGGATAACAGGTAGTAGCCCATGTTATACCCCTGGGAAACACAACACTGCAACATAAAGAAACACCAAATCATGGAAAGGGAGGCTTGATCAGATTAAAGATGATACAGCTTAAAAACATGGTTGAGGTTGCTAGAAAATAATTTTTTACAAATAATATCAAGAAGCAAATAAGCACACACACCACCGTTATGTTTCTGAGGAAAATATAGTGAGGACGAGTGAGGACACTAACATCTCCCTCTGGGAAAGGTTAGAAAAAAAGCAAAAGGTGACTCCAGTATTTATGTCCACACATGGGATTGCTCTGATTGGATAAGCTCAAGAATAGAAACATACGCCATAGATTATAAACACAAGAAACAAAATAACTACCAAGAGCTTTGTGGCTTACAAATCTACAAATCGAGGCTTTCTTCATAGCTCCTTGTCCAATCAAATGCAGAGCAGTGATCTGCTTAGCACAGATGCCTTGGGAGAAGACATCGTGGAAACAGGAAGGGAAAAATGAGACTGAGGATAAAGCACGACAATGGCAGCAGGCTCCCAACCCCCAGGAAAGGAGAGCATATAGCAGCGTCCCAGCGCAGAGGCACGTAGTGAGACGAACCAGGGCTGAGCAGGAGGGGAGGGGGGGGTT
>KN480114.1:0-11835 GCA_000787095.1 Periophthalmodon schlosseri
TGGAAATCATGATATCACACTAGGGAAATCTATAACTGTTACCTATAACAACCATGTTGTACACCAGGCCTAAACTCCTCTAATGTACACAGAAATTAATATTTGACAAGAAAACACCTTTATTTTGTTTAAATAATCATTTAAGTATCCGAAAAAAAGGTGTTTCTTGCATAAATTGTGCCAAACTTTTGGACAGAATTCTCCCTACTGTGATGTCATCACTATAGAGCTCTCTAAAATAGAACACTCTACTTCCTGTAATTCTCAACATATTTTTCAACTTTTCTTCACAAACTGCTTCTTGATTGGTGTAAAACTATCATTTATATTTAAAGGCATTATCCCACCAAATTAAGTCAAAATTTTAAAGTTCAGGTTTAGGTGAAGGTTAAGTAAGTAGTGACTATAGTTAAGGTTAGGATTGGTCTCCGGGAAATGAATACGTCATTGTAATGTCCCCTTTAGACATGTACACCAAACATGTGCGTCTGAGAGTGTGCACGTGGGTGTGTGAGTGTGCACATGGGTGTGTGAGCATGCAAATGGAGTCTGAGAGCGCACATGTGGGTGTGAACAGAGATAAAACTGCAGGATAATAATATGAGACAGAGCTGGAGCCAAGGACAGGACGCAGGATAAAAGTGATGGAGAAGAAATAAATGAGAACGGAAACCACCAAGGACATTCAAAGCAGAGGGACCGGGGGGAGGAGGGCAGATAGAATGTGTTTGTGCATCTGAAGGACACTATACAATGAACTAATTGACAGATTTCATTATTGTGGCTGTAAGATGGTATGTGTGTTTTGGTTTGAAATGGGCAAAACAATGTCAGTCCAAATCTGACATGGCTTGAAAAGAATTGAGCTTTTAGGTTCCATTAAATAATTAGCTTTAAGTGGTAAAAATGCTAGAAATCCCAGTACTTCAGTCAGAATATTTTGAGGCTTCTGTGCACTATGTAACTTTTCTGGTGGGATTTCTGCTTGAGCTGTATTTGCTTTGCCTATAACGGGGCTGTTAAACTTATCAAACAATACTTTTTAATGTCTGTTACTGAAAGACCTATGTGTAATACTAATACTTACAGATACCTACTGTTTATACCTACTGCTATTTCAAGTGATACCGCTGCCTATTTTTTTTTTCCTTCTGTTACTACTACTACTTGGTTCATCCCTTATCTCTGGACCTGTCCTTGGGCTAAGTGTCAGGAGGAGACAGAGGCGTGACACGCTGGTATAGAGCACAGGGCTGTAACAAGTCAGTGTAAGGAAGACAGATCTCTGGATTTAGATCAGAGATGGGTAGAGTAGCCAAACACTTTACTCAAGTATATGTGCATATATATTACTCAAGTAGGAGTAAAAGTATGCTACTAGAAAGGTCCTCTGGAATGTACAGTTTCTTTAAAAGGTTACTCAGTACTACCCACTTCTGATTTTGATAGACAGTGAACGTGGGAAGAGTAACAACAATGAGCTTATAAAATATATAAAGATTACTACCCTCCTTTAAGTTCACCCATGTCAGCAGCTTTGCACAGAGAACTGTTTTGTGAAATTGCAAAAAAAGAAAAAAAAAGATTTCACAACAGCAAGAAAAACACCTGTAACTGAAATAAATAAAAGACCGATAATGCCACACTGTGAAACATGAAAGGAAAGCAATATTATTTTCATGGAAACAAGAAAGGATCACACACTGCATTGTCAAAATAGAAATCAAAATTTATACTACTGTGTGTTTTATATGAACGCACATGCTCTAACTAAGACTAACTAAGACTTGTCCAAATTGTTTCTCTGTAGCCTACTTCATTACTTACCAAATGTTTTCCCCTGATAATTCTTTTGTGAATTATATCAATATCCCCCATTATAACATAGTAGGCTTCTAAACAAATCATTGTGTTGACGTGGTTTGTAGAATGCAGCCAAACCAGGAAATAGGGTGGAGCTTCCACTGACTGCTGCACAAGAGAAATGAAAGTGAATCTTAGAGAGCAGCTGCCTGTCGAGAGTTTCTGATCCACAGAGAGTTCACCTGACGTTTTCTGAGCTCGGAAAAGATATTCACACATTCAGTGAGTAGAAAACATATTTCTACATTACTCTTATCTCCTATAGTTGACTTGTTCTGGTCTTGGGTTTAGCATTAGCCTTCCACAATGAACTTTTTTCTTTTCAGCTGCTATAATTCCTGCTCCTGCCACTAAATGTCAATACTACTATCTGCTTTACACAGACTTCTATTACTACTGTCACTACACATACTGTTTCTATTGCTGCATAAATACACCTACAGAGGCCATTGGCTTTAAACACAGGGCATCTCTCTCTGTTCTGTCACAGAAATGGCATCTGTCAGCTGTGTTCTGTCTGAAGATCAGCTCCTGTGCTCCATCTGCCTCGACATCTTCACTGACCCTGTCTCTACTTCCTGTGGACACAGCTTCTGCAAAACCTGCATCTATCACCACTGGAACCACAGCGAGCAGTACCAGTGTCCAGTCTGTAAGGAGGACTTCAACTTCAAACCTCAGCTAAAAATCAACACTTTTATGTCTGAGATGGTCTCCCAGTTCAGAGGACCTCAGAAGGAATTAGACCACGAGGAGTCACGGGACTCAGCTGAAACAGGAAATGTTCCCTGTGATGTGTGCTCTGAACCCAGGCTCAGGGCGGCCAAGTCCTGCCTTGTCTGTCTGGCCTCCTACTGCCCCACTCACCTGGAGCCTCATCGGAACACCCCCCGCCTCCAACGGCACCACCTCATCTGCCCTGTGGAGAACCTAGAGGAGCGGATCTGTCAAGAGCATGACAAGCCTCTGGAGCTGTTCTGTCAAACAGACAACACCTTTATCTGTCTGCAGTGTACCTTCTCACAGCACAAAGACCATGTTGCAGTGCCCCTCGAAGAGGAGCGTGAAAGACAACAGACAGAGCTGGAGACACTGGTGAAACAAAGACGACAGAAGATCCAGGAGATCCAGGACTCTGTAAAGGTTAACAACAAGAACGCTGATCAAGAGATGACTGAGGGGGTTAAAGTCTTTTCAGCTTTGATGGACTGTGTTCAGAAGAGTCTGGACCAGTTCAAAGAGAGAATCACAGGAGATCAGAAGAAGGTGGAGGACAGGGCTGCTGAGCTGATAGAGGAGTTAGAGCAGGAGGTCTGTGTCCTGCAACAGAGAGGAACTGACATGAAGCTGGTTTCTGAAGACCACTTTAGTTTTCTACAGACCTTCTCCTCTGTGAAACCGGCTCCAGAGCTAGAGGACTGGACAAAAGTGACAGTTTGTCCTCATCTGTATGATGGTCTTGTAGCTCAAGCTGTGTCTGAGCTGGAGAAGACACTTCTTCCACAGATAAAGACGGTTTCTGATTTAGAGTTGAGGAGAGTGCAGCAATATGAAGTGGACGTGACTCTGGATCCTGAAACAGCTCATCCAAATCTGTTCTTGTCTCACGACAAAAAACAGGTTCAATACAAAAGGATGGGTAGGGATTGTCCGAATGGACCGGAGAGATTTTCTACATTACCCTGTGTATTAGGGAAACAGAAGTTCTCCTCAGGGAGGGCCTACTTCCAGGTTCAGGTCAGAAGACTGAATGGTTTTTAGGAATGGCCAGAGAGTCAGTGGAGAGAAAGGGAATGGTTTGTGCTGTGCCACAGAAAGGATACTGGATAATTGGACTGGTGGATGGTCAATACAAAGCTTTTGCTGGTCCTGCGATGAGTTTGTCCCTGAGGACCAATCCTAAAACAGTGGGGGTCTTTGTGGATTATGCCCAGGGTCTGGTCTCCTTTTATGATGTGGACAGTGCAGACCTGCTCTACTCTTTCACTAAGTGCACTTTCTCTGGGAACATTCTACCATTTTTTAAACCAGAGCCTAATGATCACTCAGCTCCTCTGAGAATTACATGTGCCAGAATGAGCAAGAAATTATAAATATAATAGGCCTTTATAGGTTATAACGGAAAAACATTCTAATGCCATCTATTGGTTTCTATTAACGAAACGACAACGAGTTGCTGATTTGTGAATCTTGTGTACAGAAATGCCAGTTTTGTTTCATTGTACTACAGAGATATTAACGTTAACTCTTGCAAAATAATTCCACCAAAAGACATTCCACCACCTGTCTATCATCTCATTTTTAGACTCCAAAATGCACTATTATCATCATATATATTGTTCTTATCAATGTTTTCCTTATGTTTATTACTCTCTACGTTTGATACATACAGACATCAAACATATGAAGAAAGATATGTGGAACAACTCTAAATAGATGTTTTATATTTTAGATTCTGATTCCTCAAAGTAGTCACTCTTTGGTTTGTTGTCAGCGCTGCAAACCCTTGGCCTTCTCTCGGTGAGTTGCTTGATGAAGTCTCCTGAAATGGTTTTCACACGTGCGCCTTGTCAGGGTTGATTTTTGTTTGGTTTACTATCCATTCATGTTCATTCATAGTTTTGATGTCTTGTGAGAATCTACAATGTAAAAAGTCATGAAATTAAAGAAAAAATATTAAATGAAAAGTTGTGTCCAAAAATGTTTTGACTAATAGTGTACATGCAACTTATTATCAGAGATGGATAGAACACAGTTACATTTACTTGAGTAACTTTTTAAAGTAAGCGTCCTTTTCAGAGTGTTTTTCTAAGTGCACACGTTTACTTTTATTTCATTTATTTATTTATTTGGCAAGTACAATGCAATCAGACATAGTTACAAAGCAAATGCTAATTTTCAACTCCATCCCTGGTTGAGCTTTTCTACACTAAAATACATAATACAAGACACAAGTGAAAATACATTAAAAAAACAAAACAAAACATTATTCATCTATATAAATACAATAGTGTGATGATACATGTTCAGTGCTCATTTATTCACTCACTCACACTATTTACCCAGAACAGTTTTGGTTTTTTTAAGCAAAGATTTAAGCCTGAAGCTGAACATGTTAAAGTTGGAAATGGACTTAATTTCAGTAGGTAGGGTGTTCCTGAGTTTACAGCTCTTATAAGAAAAGGCTGACTGTCCAAAAGACGTCCTACAGTTGTTTTTTTAAGGTGCCTCTTGTTATCCTACTGCTGTACTGAGTGCTTTAGGGGCCAGATTCTGATGAGAATATGAGAAAAAAATTGCTGAAGCTCTTGAAACTTAATAAATTATCCTCCTACTTGAGTAATATTTTATTGAAGTAGCAGAACTCTTACTTCAGTAAAAGTTTTGGTTACTCTTCCCACCGTGAGTAAGTCTACAGTGGAAAAAGCTTTATGTTGACAATATTAAATGATTTGAACATTTGTGTTTCATGCACTGCTCCTTCAGATATGATTTAGTTTTTCTCATTTTTGTGTCTATCCTTTGAAAATGCCAGATTTTGTGTATTATTTAAAATTTAATCCTTCAAACAGTCCCGACAGTTACTCTGACAGTTACTCCTACTTTTTTCCCAAATACAATTTCCTAGACCACTACTTTGTACATCTACTTGAGTAATATTATTTTAAAGTAACATTACTCTTACTTGGGTACAATTTTTGGCTCCTCTACTGACCTCTGCTTATTATTGTCAAAAGTGTATTGCCAACTTTTGTGTATATCTGGTCTCTCCTCTCATTCCCACGGTCTTTTGGTGCACTGTGTTTGAGTGAGTCTGAATAAGTTTGAACAGCCTCGTGGAGAACTCAGGTCAATCGGGATTAGCACAGGAAGACCCCACAGCGCTAAGCTAACATCCGCAGGCTAGCTGGTTTTGTAGTTTTTGTAGCACTCCTGTGTTGTTCAGCTTTGTCCAGGGAAAAGAGAACATCACACATATTCAGTGACAAATAGTGGTACACAGAATTTTAAGTGTTATTAAATAAAATCAGAAATTATAATTTCTGTTTCTATAGGCTACTTCAATTTAATTTTAAATACCTACATTTGCTGTTTGTTTCCTAGTAACAACATCTCTCTTATTGGAGTCTTGTAGAAAATACAGTTCTTCAATGGGCTAAATTGCAGTAGTCAAAATTTCTTTCTAGAATTTTCTTTCTAGAAGTGTTATTCCTTTAAAGAAGATCTGCTGTGCTTGTGTCTGCTATATAGTTATAATCTCTCATTTATGTTATAATTTGGACATTTTAAATATTGACCTAAAATGACTTAATGAAAGAAACAAGTCAGCTGACTTCCCTGTTAGAAAACTGTGGTGCCCAGTGGGAGCATACGTTGCCGTAAACATCATCACAACAAAGATCTGTGAAGTCAGCACCTCTGATGGATAGCTGCACATCACACTAGTGAGTAGCAGTTTTTTTTCATTTGTGTAAAAAGGGATATATTCAAATACAACTTTGAGAGCATAAATGAGAAAGGGAAACAACTATAACATGGTTAAAACATGGTTGTAGCCAATCTTTGAAAAATATATTTGTGGCTCAGAGTTCCAAAGCTGCTGTCTCTCCTGAACGCACACCACACCAAAATTGGGACTAAACTAGGACCAAACCTGGAATTGTACCTGGACTAGACCTGAATTATATCAATAGGCTACTCTTATCAGGACATAACCAGGATCAAACCAAGACCAAACCAGGATAAATGTGAACACCGCTTCAAAAAACTAGCTCCGATACCCCACCCTCAGTTAACCTGTGGTCACTCAACTTCTCAATAATCAACTCAACATTACTTTTTTGGGTTAGATTTGAAATTCCTCTATGTCATAAGGTTCTAATGCCCCATACCTGATTTTTTTCTACATTTGAGCAAACTTCCTTCCTTCCTTCCTAATTATAAAGAGTTTTAATGTCAAGGAATCAGGAGGTGTGCAGTTAGCATGCTAGTTGTTGTTAACATTACCGTGACTGCAAAGCTCTGGCCTCTGAAAGTTGTGGAAAGCGCTTATACACTCATCTAAGTGAATAATTAGGATGGTTGGAATGCATAAGGTATAAGTGAGGAGTTTGGACCACTGCCAACTGTTTAAAATGAATTATTTTTTTGGCATTTTTTTTAAGACTGTAACAATCAGTGCCTTTAATCACATCGCAACAACCACAGTTATCACAGACTCCCTGACTGTTTTTGGCTATTGAAACAAGTTGTGTACAGGAACTTGTCCTGTGCACGGGACATTTTGTAGATTTGCAGGAGTCTAACTTCTGAAGTCCATCCAACAGGCGAAGATGAGAACTGCAGATGATGTCCTGCTGTTTCGTACATGCATGTTGGAATGTAATGGTGAACTAAGGTTTTGGAGATACTGTATTTCTCATTCCTTTACTTACTCAAGTAAAGGTCCTATACTACACAAAATTGACTCTTGTGAGCTTTAAGCCATTTATACTGTTGTTACCTCCTCAAAAACATCCTGGAATTGGGTTTTGTTTCATTTACACATGTTTATTATTAGTCTGTCTAAAAAGCTCCAAAGCTCAAAATGCGCTATTCCACCTTGTGAAGTGGTAGTTTTCAAGGTACCTTTTAACTTTTGTGCAGTGGAGATTGTTAATTCCAGGGTTGAAATTATCCAAATGATTCTAGTGAAGGTGTATGGAGTTTAAAAACACAGTGGAGCACTTTCTGTATTACCACAGGACTGGACGTGAGCAGAGGCAGGTCCTGGTAATCTGACGGCACGGAAAAAACAGGTAAGTACTGTAATGGTTTGATATTTTGTGTTTAGTTCAGAGTTGGCACCTTTTGTTGTTCTTGTAACTGTGTATGTGTTGTTGTTGTTAATGTAACTGCTTTTGTATGTGACACTCGGTTGCTATGCCGACAAGTGGATGAGGAGATTCTATTCGTCAGTTACTGGTCTGTTTTTGGCGACTGGCTCTAGTGAGTTGAGACTGCTGTTGGTTTGCTTTTGTTTTGGCGTGGGTTACGGCCTACAGTGGCCCCTGTGTTGAGAAAATAAACAACCAGAAGAAATTTGGCGTGTTTCCTTACACCAGACCGCTACACTGTAGAATCTTCTCATCCACTTGTCGGCATAGCAACCAAGAGTCACATCATAGACTGTATAAATAAATGAACATAGCTAACCTGCTAGCCACTGTGTTCCAAATAGGAAGGGAGCATGGGCACTGTTCTGGCTCCATTGACTCTGGCTCCAGTTCACTTTTTATTGAAAAACCGTCAGTCCTCTCTCTGTAACTGCTGCTGTCAGGCTTGTTATTTTGGTCTTAAAATGTTCGTATTAACCCACTCTACAGATTTCTGGTATTTTTATTTCACTATTGTGTCTGTAAATCAAGATATGAACATTAATAACAGACAAATCAGGCGCCTTCTTTCCCAGAGGTTACTCGCATTAGCGCAACAGGTTTATCAACAGCGTTGCTAAGCGCCCGCTATCTGTTAAACCAGCGGTGCGGGCGGGAAGGTGTGTTACCTTCAACAGTATTGCTCCAGATTGGCTCTTTGGTTGCTATGATACTCGCAGTCAGAAGACCAATTATGGAGCTTGGCTTCAAATCCGCCCCTATAACTGCTAGTCTCGATGAGTTTCATTTAACTGGAGCTAAACACTATGGGTCACACTCCCTTTTGTGAGGCTCTGCCAACTGCCTTGCCATTAATGTTCCACAGAATGGCATGTCTGTCTGTGTATACTGTGAGTGGACTCCCCTTGCCACAGATCTGACCTGTAACTTGGCCTGGTGGCTTCACGTGCTTTGTCCCACAGAGATAGGCTACTAGATAAGTTTAAGGCCATACTTTGAAACATTCCAAGCACAGCAATGTAACATCTCCTTGGGGACAAGCAGGTGGGGGATCAGAAAAGTTACATAATGCACATTTAAAACAGACCTATTCTGCAAAATGGACTTTTTAGAGCTTTTAACCATGTTATAGGTGTTTCCCCTCACCATTTACTCACCCAAAAAAGTATTTGGAGTGATTCGTGCATGTTTGAGTAATCTTTAATTGCTTATTTTCAAGACGCCAGTCAAGATTGCCAATCAATCCCTGTTTTCACCGTCACCGGTACATGGCCACTGCTCTCTACTTTCTTCATTCTCCAATTTTATTTTCTTAATCTGTGATACGTGCAGGGTTTGGCAGCTTTGCATCGTCATTTTGGTACAAATAAAAAAAATTCCGCTGCTCACTAGCGTTATCTGCAGTATCCATCGAAGGTGCTGACTTTTTGCTGTGATATTTACGGCGACGCCAACTCCCATTGGGCACCAGAAGTCATCAGGCTTGTTTCTTTTATTAAGTCGTTTTAGATTAATATTATGATTTAAAATGTGAAAATTGTAGCAGAATGACTCACGTGTGTCATAGATTATAACTATATAGCAGACTCAAGTACTTTTATTTGATTGAATTCAATATTTTGGTTTACATTTAACACCACTGCATGTTATCCCCAGATTATAAAACAGATTTGTTTATCCTTCATTAAATGCCTACATTTACTGCATGTTTCCTAATAGCAACATATCTCTTATTGGAGTCTTGTAAAAAATACAATTCTTCAATGGGTTAATTTGCAATAGTCAGAATTTCTTTGTAGAATTTGACAATGTTGTTCCCTTAAAGGAGATGTTCTTTAAGAACAACATTGTACTGTGCTTGTGTCTGTTATATAGTTATAATCTATGACACCCGTGGATCATTATGTTATAATTTGGACATTTTAAATATTGATCTAAAACAACTTAATAAAAGAAACATGTCAGCTAACTTCCGTGTTAGAAGACTGCGGTGCCCAAGGGGACCTGATGCTGCCGTAAACATCATCGCAACAAAGAACCGCAAAGTTCTCAGCACCTCCGATGGACAGCTGCAGATCACACTAGGAGCAGTGGATTTTTTTTCATTTATGCAAAAATGGCTATGAGATGCTGCCTAATCCTGTGTATTACCATTTAAGAAACGAAGTAAGTACAGAGCAGTGGGAGTGTACTGGTGGTATAATGGGGGTTGATCGTCAATATGGCGTCTTAAATGCAGAAGTATAAAGATTATTCAAACATGCATGAATCACTTTAAATACAACTTTCAGAGGGTAAATGAGAACTATTAGCCTGTTTTATATTCCCTGTTAAAATCTGTGCTCTGAGTACAGTGTTCTACTATTTTGTATGTTGGAGCTAGTGATGCCTTCAAGTGCGGTCTCAGGGGAGTAAATGTGAGCGCCAGACTTTGAAGTGTAAACTACAGTCTTTTTAAGAGTAGGGTTTGAAATATTAATAATTACAGTAGGGGGCAGATCTAAAGAAGAGACCAAAATAATCGATACATGGGATGAGATTAAAAGAGCAGAAGATCTTACTGGAATTTTGTAGAAGCAACAACTAGCATGCTAACAGCATACCAGCATTATTTCCTGGTTTAAGGATGATAAAAACAGTTTATAACTAGATGCAGACAGCACACAGAGGTCTCATTTTATCCTAAGCGCTGTCTTTACTGAGGCGAATATATCTGTACTGAGGCAAAAGCAAATTTTACTTTATTACATGAAAAATCAGGTACAGCCCCTTTAAACGAACAATATTTCAGCAAAGAAAGACACGGAGGAACAGACAAATGAGTGAATGTGATGGAGAAACTTGTTCTGACTGGTGATTTTACTATAGAGAAACTACATGCCACTAGAGTCTGGACTGGAGAAGAGGAAACAGAGAGGATGAGGAGGCTGATGGTTTTGCTGCTACAGTATTGTCAAGCTAGGAGAGGAAAGAGAATACACGTGCTGATGATCAGATAGGAAATCCAGTCTTCCTTGATGAATAAATGAATTTACACTTATTCTGAGTCAATAATATTTGCAGTTGTGAAATACACCAGTTACTCTTTTGTAAAAATTGCCTGGCAAATCCACAATGATACCTCTTACACAGAGGAATATCAGTCAGCTCATGGGTCACCTAACATTTACAAACAAATCAAATTTCTCTCACCTCAGAGTTTAGTGCTTCACTCATTGATCTGCAGAAATCTGTGATGTTTTTCAGTCCCCCATGATATGTTTTTCTTTTACTTTTTCCTCATAAGCAGCCATATTTGTTTTGATACGGACGGATCATGCGTGTCCCTGATTGGCTAATCCACCTGTCAATCATGCCCACCTGAATTCAGACTGACATCTTCGTAAAGTATTGAGTAAATGTGTATTCTGGGTGAGAGCAGCTCAGTTGGTAGAGTGTTTGGCGATTTGAAAACCCGCTCTTGACATAAACATCACTGGTAGAGCGGTCAGATCCACTGACCCACAGGTTGGCGGTGCGATTCCAGCTCCCACAGATGAATGCGGTTGTTGTGTCCTTGGGCAAGACACTTAACCCACCTCGCCCCCAGTGTCTGCGTACACTGCTGTATTGTCCTTGGGAAGACACTTAACCCACCTCGCCCCCAGTGTCTGCGTACACTGCTGTATGAATGTGTGTGTGAATGGGTGTGTGGTTCCTTGATGTAAAACGCTTTGAGTCCTGTGACAGCGGAAAAGTGCTGTATAAAAAAATATTCTGGATCCAAAGCAATTGTAAAAACATATATATTTTTTCAGAAATATTTGTTAATGTGTTCAACAATGTCATTCACTAAAACCACATATCTTTGCCTATACTTGTGTTGTTTCTCTTTCTTTATGGGTGAGTGTGTGTGTAAGCTATGAAAGGGTTAAACATCTGTGGTGTTTGCCAAAGGAGGTTCCACATCCAAAGAGGACTGAGCACAGAGGCTAACAAAGTGAGGGAGTGTGCGAGAGAGGAAGAGGGGATGGAGAAAGAAAAGAATGGAAGGGGAAGACATGGAGAGGGGGATGGAAGAAAGGCAAGGAGAGACGAAGAGGGAGGAGGGATAAAG
>KN480115.1:813-28372 GCA_000787095.1 Periophthalmodon schlosseri
AGAAAGTGTGATTTTAACACACTGCTACCTGTTGCACAGATTTTTTTCACTAAAACACTTTGTAATTTGAAGAAACATGTTTTCTTTGGTTTGACCATTTTAGTATTTCTTTTATTTTCTCGCCGTTTTGTCCTTTTGGTTTTGGATATATATCATGAAACATTGCATTGCTACATGAGCATGCTGTCTTGCCATTGCTTGTTACATTGCTTGTTGCCTTCACATTACCTCACCTTACCTTACTTCAGTTGACAGGATTTATATATTTCAAATTGTCCATTGACAGGTAACCCAACCCCTGAAGAGGAAGAGGCCAGGAGGATTTCTGAAATGGGCAAACCCATTTTAGGAGAGCACAGCAGGCTTGAAATTATCATTGAGGAGTCTTGTGAGTTTAAGGTATGTGTGGTTCTCATTATTAAGATGTAATAATGATTTATGAGTATAAATATGTGAAGTGTATGCATCTAAAACATGTGTTTGTTTGGTTCATAATCATTTTGCATCAGACTCCAAACGGAGTAATAGACCAGGTACAGTGCTTGGAATGCTGTGCATGCATGTCAAGTCTGCTGCTACTTCTGTCTTACTTCTCTAGCTACTGTTTTCAGAGAACCCCATTTGACATGAATGGTGGATAGATCTGTATTGCCATTTTACATATAATGATCTAAACTACTGTAGAATACTTTTACATGCAGGTTTCTGTTTTGACAGAGCACTGTGGACAAACTCATAAAAGACGCTAATCTAGCAGATGTGCTTGGGACACATTCTTGGAGAGAGCAGTTCATTGAAGCAGTAACTGTCAGTGCAGGTTGGTGTGATCTAATCTTATTCCTCTTTTTTCATTCAAAACTAAACAAACTTGTGTTTCCCTTTTAATAGGAGATGAAGAGGAAGGAGAGGAGCAGCGAGTGCCGTCCTGCTTTGATTATTTCATGCATATTTTGTGCCTTTTTTGGAAGATTCTCTTTGCTTTTGTTCCTCCGACTGAATACTGGAATGGCTGGGCGTGCTTCATCGTGTCCATCAGTGTCATTGGCTTACTAACAGCCATTATCGGAGACTTGGCCTCTCATTTTGGGTGCACCGTGGGCCTGAGGGACACTGTCACTGCTGTGGTGTTTGTCGCTTTGGGGACCTCACTTCCTGGTGAGTTTCTGCTGTTTGGAATGAACAGACATTTACAAGACAGCACATCATTACTCATGGTGTTTTCTCCTAGATACATTTGCCAGTAAAGTGGCTGCCACTCAAGACCAGTATGCAGATGCTTCAGTGGGGAATGTCACGGGAAGTAATGCGGTTAATGTGTTCTTGGGAATCGGAGTAGCCTGGTCTATAGCAGCTGTGTACTGGCAAATCAAAGGGAAGTCCTTCCATGTGGATCCTGGCTCCCTCGCCTTTTCTGTCACATTATTCACCATTTTTGCATTCTTCAGTATGGGAGTGTTGATGTTACGCCGAAGGCCATCCATAGGTGGTGAACTTGGAGGACCTAAGATTCCCAAGATCCTCACATCACTACTTTTGTTTGGATTGTGGTTCTTGTATGTTCTCTTCTCCAGCTTGGAGGCCTACTGCCATATTCAAGGCTTCTGAGGAAACAGCCGACGGTCACTAATACACACGTGCAGGACATTAATGTGACCTGCCTAAACGGTCGGTGGAGAAGAAATCTAATACTTCAATGCTGCCATGGTTTTCTTAAAGAGACATGCATGTCTGCACTGCAGGCGGGCTCAGCTGGAGAATGTAATGTTTTTATACAGTCTGTCCAGTTCATCTCCTGAATGCTGTTTGTTACAAGTAACAGTATGACAGGTAACATTATAAAGGTGAATACAGGTGCTAGTCAGTCAGTACCAAAACACTATAACGACATTCTTCTCTCACTAGTTGACTTGAAGTCAAATGCTGTTTGTATGATTATTACACACACACTGTACAACAGTCGTTTTCATCATATTTTATAGACAGTTATTAATTGTATAAATAATAATACACAATACACAATCCCTGCTCGTCTATTACTGTTTATATCTGCTCAGTATTCATTTGAATCCCTTTGCCTCAGTCGAGTGTCGTTGGTCTTATGGAAGCCCATGTCACTGTAACTCATTGTCTCATCTGAGTGTCTGCTGCCTCTCCACATCCTCTGGACCCTGATAGAACCTCAGCTGGAGTCAGGTCTGGAGAGTGTGTTTGTGAGTCTGCCACTTTAAACAATAGCCATAATCCATCCATCAGTAGCCATTTGTGTTCACAGGTTTTGCTGAATGATCAAATCTGACCTTTGTCAAATCAAAAGACTTTGCTGACTTTGTTCCTCAGAAAACACATTGAGACAAAGGAGACATTTACTTCCTTTACAAAATATATTCTGGTAGTGGCTTTGTTTTCAGAAAAGCCTGACATAGTTTTGAATATACTTCTTGAATGATCTGATTCCCAAATTCTCCTGATTCGAGCCTTCTCAAAGTTCTGATCTGAGCTGTTGGGTGACATTGTGACTCAATGGAAGACTTGACTGAAAGCAGCAAAGTCCTGGGTTTGATTCCTGAACGGGACCTTTCAGTGTGGAGTGTGTACACAGCATGTGCTTCTGTGTCTGTCTAGGTTTCCTGTGAGTTTCCTTTTCAGCTGAGGGCATGCTCATACTAGAACTAAATCCGGAATTAAACCAGACCTAACCAGGACTAGACCAGGAGTAAAGCAGGACCAAACCAAGTCTACACCAGGACTAAACCAGAACAAATGTGAATGAACGAACTTTGTTTTTCACTTTGAATAGAATTACTGACAGTAATTGAACAATTCCACATTAATCTGTTTTAAGCATGTGTATATGGAAAGCTGCAATGAACAATGAATGACATATTAAGACAAACTTACCTCTCATTTATTACTTGGACACTCCTTTTTAAAGATTGCAGAGTTACACTTCCTGTAGCCCTCTTGTAATGAAGACACATTTAGAAATGCCATTCCCCTAGTGTCTTCTGTTTTTGGACAATGCTTCACAACTATATCATACTATAATAATCATTTTGTGTAAGTAGAGGATTCATAAAAAATGTCTCTACAAGTAATCTACTAAGATTACTGCACCTCAGTGTTAACCGCACACTCCATGAATCATTTACCATATTGTGTATGGAAATATTTTAATGAAATTCTTTCCAGAAAACATGCAGTGTGAAAAGACAAAGCTCAAAGTCTTGTTTATCAATGGTGTACTGTCTTTGTAAAAGAATGCACTGTATATTGTGGCAAGTATATAGATTTATTATATTCAATTGTAAAGTATCAATACAATCAAATATAAACTTACTGTGTCTTCTTTTGCACTTATGCATTTATAACAAAACAGTTTTATGATATTATGATTATGAATTAGACCTGCTCCGTGACCATGGCAATAAAGGATGAATGAACCCCTGTCTATTGGCTGCTACAAAAGAAGAAGCCAGTGTACAGGTAGGCCTATTATATTTAGGAAAATAGTTCTACATCTAAACCCTCTACAAACGGAGGAAGATATTTGTGGTCACGGATATTATGGTTTAAAGTGCTTGTATTTGATTAATATTGACAGCACGTTCTGATAAGAAGGTGCTGTCAACCCCCCGCCCGATATTTCCCCCCTTTATGTGGAAACGTCAAGTAAGAATAGTAAGAACTGGCCCAGTAATTACTGAAATATTTTTTTATAAACAAGGTCAGCAAATCTGCACTGTACCGCTATAATCCACACACCTAGACTCTAGAAGGTTGTGATGTGCACTGTAAACTCAAATAGAATGGCTACTTAGATGGAGGAAAGGTCAGTGGAGGGCCGTAGCCAGAGACTGAGGAGAGAAAAGGTACGCCAAAGAGCTCCAAGGTTAGTTTCAGTTTCAGCTCCGCTCTTCAGACAAATATAAAGCAGTGTTTGACCAGAACTGAAGAAGCCACTTGGATAAGCGGTAAAATGTCTTCATCACTCTAAAACCTTTGTCCACTTGACAGAATTTAAATTTTGTTTTGCTAAGCTCCAAGGTTAGGGTACCAGAACCAGTTGAAATGTGCCTTGTGTTTTTGTGGTGGCACATAAACATGAATAAAAGTACTAAAGGGTTTTAGGAATATTCAAAACTATTTAAAAAGTAAAGTAAGCAAGCTATTATACATAGGCCTATTCTATTTCTAATCAATCATAATGAAAGAAGCAGACATTGGTTTCTGTTCTGCATTTTGTTATGTACATTCTGTGGAGCCCTCTGGAAAAATGACAAATTAAAGCAGATCTAGCTAGACATTTATGTTGAGAAATATGCCTGTTTAATTACTGAGTCGGTCCTAATATTGCAATATACATAATTATCGTCATATACTTTATTCTGAATGTTAATATCTTAATTCTAAATTTTAAGGGAACACATTTTAAGCTTGTGTACAGTAAAAGTAAAAAGGGTCTTCATCAAATTGCGTGAATTGAAAATCATGCCCTCGTGATTGTCCTGAAGTCAGCTGACAGTCTTCTTAAAACATATTGGTGCGGTGTGAAAATGACCAAAGTGCCATGAACGCAGCACCGGAGCAGAGCGGAGCACAGGACAACATGGCTGCCACTGCAGGCCGACTCTACGGGGAAGGAGGCAGGGCAACGAAAAGGCAGAAAACCGAGGAAGGAGGAATGACAACGGTGAGATCTCCATTGCTTTCATGCATTAAAACGTATTTGTGTCTATAGTCGTTATAAGGATGGACATTGCACTTTTAAAAGACGTTAAAAGTTGTCGTGCAAAACACATCGGCTGTCTAACATTAGCCATTAGCCAGCTAGCAGCATTGTTGGAGCTACTGCTGTGGACTTCGCGTTATCACTGAATATGTGCTGTCAAATAAATAGTTTATTTATAATATATATATGTATACACACACATGTCCTCCCATAGATCAGATTGTTTATCATTTTTAAATTTACTGGAGGCATGTTTTATAATAGACAAAGTCATCGTGAAAAACCTAGACGCCTTACCGTTGCGTACTTGTATTATTACGACTTTTCCAACGCTGACAAAGTCCAACATTGATTTGTTGTCTTCAGGAGGGCTACGATGACCCGCACAAACCCCTGCCCTCCCCGGTGGTGCACATCAGGGGCCTCGTGGACGGAGTGATGGAGGCGGACCTGGTCGAAGCCCTGCAAGAATTTGGCACCATCAGGTAACGCTACAGCAACAGCAACAGACTGGAGCTACACCCTCCTATATACAGGCTATGAGCTACACACACAACGTTTAAGTGCATATGACTAGATTAGACAAACCAGTTCACCAAAACGTAGATAACGTGATTATTTATAAGATTTTAACAGATTTTAAGACATTACCTAGATTTCCCTGATTTTAGCATTTTAATGAAGTTTATTATTTAACTTTGCTCAACAAAGGCCAAAACTTATTAGACGATAAATGATTAGACTAATAAAAATAGACTCCCTTGCGTGTAAATCCTCTTAGTCTTTAATGCAGTTTAAGACTAGACTGAAAACCCACCTCTTCTCCCTGGGATTTAATACTAGCTTGACAGGACATCTAGCTGTTTTATTTTTCTTATGTATTATGTTAGCTGTATATTTGTTGGTTTTTTTTGTTTTTTTATTTTAGTTTTTTTGAAGCACTTTGGTCAGCTGAAGTTGTGCTATATAAATAAACTTGAAATTAATTGAATAAATTGTACTTTTAGATGGCATTTTCAGTGTTTATGACATGTGGAGGTATTCCGATTTAGAACTTGGCGCTGCTTCCTGTATTTTTGATCTTTTATTCTCAACTTTTTTCCACAAACTAAATAATAAATAGCACAATTGTCCCACCAAACCAAGAAATAATTGCAAAGTCATATGCACTTTAAATTCTTTTATGACAGTTGCATTCATTTGTGATAACGTGCAATGTTTATTTTTTATTTTTTTGTAGTTTTGCTGTCATGATGCCTAAGAAGCGCCAGGCGTTGGTGGAATTCGAAGACATGAATGGCTCCTGTAATGCAGTCACATATGCTGCAGAGAACCAAGTGTATATAGCTGGTCACCCCGCTTTTATCAACTACTCCACCAGTCAAAAGATCTCCCGTCCTGGTGATTCTGATGATACTCGCAGTGTCAACAACGTGCTGCTGCTCACCATCATAAACCCCATCTATCCAATCACCACGGTACAAGACTCAGTATTTGATCATATTGTTGAAACATGCCTGCTCTATTTATTAAGTTGAAATGTTTCCCTATTGTTGACAAATGTTCAAATGTTGTCTTCTACAGGATGTGCTATACACGATATGTAACAACTGCGGTCCTGTCCAAAGGATTGTCATCTTTAGGAAGAATGGGGTGCAGTCCATGGTTGAATATCCTTCTTGTTAGTTTTTTTTGTTAATAATAATGTACTGGATTTTTATATAGTAGCAACCAAAGTGGTTTAAAGTGCATTATTTATTCACTCTACACTACTGTGTAGCCACAGCTGCCCTGGGGTAGACTGACAGAAGCCCCTCTGACGACCACCAACACTCACCACACCACTTTCATGCTAGGTGGTGGGTGAAGTGTCTTGCTTAAAGACACAATGACAGAACTTAGTCTGAGCGGGAATCAATCCGCTGACCTTTAGGTTGCTTTCCCCACTGTGGCCACTCAAACTGTTTAAATATGTTTTAATAAGTATTTAATTTATTATCACCTTAACATAAAGTTGCACATTTGACTCTGTCCAAAGTGCTCAGAGGGCTAAAGCGTCTCTCAACGGAGCAGATATCTATTCTGGATGTTGCACTCTGAAGATTGAATATGCTAAGGTATTAAGAAGATAAATGTAACAAGGTTCTTGTAGCAGTTACTATCCTAACCATGAAAATTGTCCACAGCCAACTCGTCTCAATGTCTTCAAGAATGACCAGGACACTTGGGACTACACCAACCCCAATCTGAGCGGCCAAGGTAATGCGCAGCCTCCCCAATAGAGTCCCCTTTTTCTTCTCCTCTTCTCTCATGACACTGTACGGGATGTAGGGCTCACCGCTCCAAGGGATACTGCCTTTGATCGGATTGATTTATTACACTGCTCCTGTAGCTGGTGTTTGACGTCAGAGGCAATATTCCTTTTATCACAGGCTTCATGCTTAAAGTAAGGGCAGGAGGAGCCGCCTTAAGTTCTGTGCAGCCAAGTATCAAACTAATGCATGTAAAAATCTTTTGAACGCAGCACTATTACATGTAGTGTCACCTTCCTGATAGAGCATGTCACGGCCAAGCCACTTCACAGTCACTGTAAACTAAAACACTCTTGGCTTTCTTTCAAACATGGTGGAGATTTAGACGATTAGACTTTGCACCTCTTTAGGAGAGTCAGATGGCACAAAGCGCACAGCCAGGTTTGGCCGGTCAGTGACTACTCTGTCCACTTTGCGTCATGTACTACAGCAGCATATAGATTTTTTTTTTTTATGATATAAAATTGGTATATGACAATTATGTTATGAATGACTTGACTTGTCTTTAACACAGTTTCATCCCAAAGATCCCTTTGCAATTCATTCTGTAAAACTTGGCTGGCTTAGACACCACTGGTACTCCTTGCGTCCTCACTTTACAAAACCTATACAGGCTTACCTCAACCTGCAGGCAGACACATGTTGTCAAAGACACACTGCCTTCTACTGCGTTCTACAGCATCACTGCACCTACAGCTACAACAAACCCAAACCTCGTCAAACATCGGACACAGTGGGGCAGCAGACACTGGAACACATCCTCAACTCAGTACCTGGGTATTCAAGTGCATCATCACTCCAGCATGTGACAAGGGAAGTCATTTTACTCCTGACGGACAATAGCTGTCATTTCAGAGACAAATACTTTCATATACAACACAGAGCAGACTGGTTAAGCTAAAGCCACCTTCCACCACCTCTGAGGATTCACAACACATTGATGATGGGCGGGAGTCAGGTGTGTGGTCTTTGTGACCATGCCTCCTAGCCTTTGAGAAGTGACTGCCTAAACACAACCACAGGAAGCAACAAAGGACATTTCAAACACACTGTTGTCCAGGCAACAGACGTGGACACATACGCTCTCAAATACAGCTCTGATCCTGCCTCCAGTGCTGAACACAACATGAGAAACTACATGCATAGAGCTGAGCTCTACTGCACATCCACACGCAGATATTCCAGATGCCTTACGCCTCTGCACTAGACGCCTTTTTCACTTTGCACTAAAAATGTAAGCACTACGTCCATGAGAGGCCATTGTTACACAAGAAGAAACATCCACAGGGGGGCCATGAAGAGACACGAGCCAAGCATACAGCACTGACTCAAACAGATCAGATATGTTTCCCAAAGCTCCCTCTTATGGACTCTGCTATTCTGTTTCTCCTGTCCCCTTTCTCCACCTCCCTCCTCTGTGCTTTTCTTGTGTTGTTCTTGTTTCATTTTCCCTTTTTGCACTGGCCCATAGTGATGCCTTAACACCTCCCGTGTGATGCAGGTTTGGCTCAGTGTTTCTGTGGACAGACAGCCCGCTCTCTAAACGGTGCAAATGTCCTGCTAAGTGGTCAGAGCATGGTAAGATGGAAACTTTGAAAACCACAAGAAGACAGTGAAAAGCAAGTATGAACTTGTGGTCAGACTTTGCTATCTGGTGGTGAGAAAGCAAGAAAAGACGACATATTTGAAGCGAGAGAATGAGTTGAAGATCCAGCCAAATGGTTGGCTGGAGGCATCCTTGCAGAAGACTGCCCCCTGCCTGCCCACTGTGTCCTGTACTCCATGTGTGGTGCTGTAAGTATTTCTGAGACATGACACAAAACTGCACAGCCACATCCAAACGTTGCTTTCTGAATGATTGGGTTGTCAATGACTGTCCTGTACATTTTTGTGGAACTCCTGCGGTTAGGTTAGTTTCATAGCTGAGAGTGTTTTAATAGTATTTTAAACATGAATTTTTAAATATGTTCCAATAAAGAAGCTTGATGAATGTAACAGGTTATATTTAAATAAAACCTCTGCCTGGTAGTGACATGTCTGCTTATAATGCAAAGCATTGTGTGTAGTTCAATACAGTTTAAGTTTGTTTTGGTTTTGACATGTGTATGTGTACCGTCCTGCACAGATGCTGATGGTGAAGGCAATTGGAACAATTCACAAGGTGTGTGTGAAAATACAAAGATGGCATTAATACGATTTTTATATGAAAAAATAAAGAGGCAATTAAGGTTTACTTCTGGTGTGTAAATCTCCATTATGTAAGTGGAAGAGTGCAGACGTCTGAAATCCTACTTCATCTTAGCCTCTGTTGCATGCCAATCAAAAACATGTCCTTTTTTTCACTTATCTCATGTGAATGTTTTGACAACCCTCTTTATTGATAGGATTTGTTAACAGAAATACAGTTTTATTGGCAATGTCTTTGCTGTTTTAGATCCCAACGCCAATCCTAACAAACGCCAGAGGCAGCCTGCTCTTCTGGGAGATCATCCACCAGATTATGGTAACACATCCTCCCGAGTTGGCACAGATGTGTGCATTCATGTATGAGTTCTACTATACTACTATTATATTTTGTTTTCAGGGGGTCCTCAAGGGGGTTATCATGGATACAGTGAAGACAGCTACGGGCCCCCCCCTCCTCACCGTATGGGGGCGGGCATGGGGGGCCGGGGCCGTGGAAGTCAGCGCTATGGTCCCGGGTATGGACCCCCACCCCCAGAGTATGGACCGCACGCCGAATCACCAGTCCTCATGGTTTACGGTCTTGAATCCACTAAAATCAATGCAGACAAAGTTTTTAACATATTCTGTCTCTATGGCAATGTAGAAAGGGTGAGTCTGACTGAACATGTGAGATTGAGCCACTGCACTCGGCCCAAACTCAAATGTTTCTTACTATTTTTGCGTTGAAGGTCAAATTTATGAAGAGTAAGCCTGGAGCTGCAATGGTTGAGATGGGAGACTGCTACGCGGTAGACAGAGCCATCACTCATCTCAACAACACGTTTCTTTTTGGACAGAAGCTCAATGTTTGGTACAGACTGTAACACATGTTCTGCCATACACACACAGACAAATGGAATGCTAAGAAAATGTATTTTTGTATGTTGAATGTACAGTGTCTCAAAGCAGCAGGCCATTGTGCCAGGCCAGTGCTATCAGTTGGATGACAACACCAGCAGCTTCAAAGATTTCCATGGTTCACGTAACAATCGCTTCACTTCTCCAGAGCAGGCGGCTAAAAACCGCATCCAGCACCCCAGCAATGTCCTGCACTTTTTCAATGCTGCGCCAGATATAACTGAGGAGTTCTTCACACAGGTAAATGAAAATACTTTTTACATATGCATTTCTTATTAGTATCTCACATGTTTTGTTCTGACAGGTCTGTGAAGAGCTAGGGGTCAAAAGTCCCTCAAGTGTGAAAGTCTTTTCTGGTAAAAGTAAGTGATTGGATTAATGTACAGAATCGATCTAATAGGGTATCTTTATATTCGAAAAATGTTGCCAATTACAAGTATGCTTTTCTAATTCTGGCCAAATAGGTGAGCGGAGTTCATCTGGTTTGCTCGAGTGGGAATCGATCAATGATGCCATGGAAGCCCTTGCTTTGCTGAACCATTATCTCATGAAAAATTCAAGTAAGCCCCCCTGAACCAGACTTATAATTTATCCTGCTATATGTTCCATATTTGTCTTATTTTATATTCATTTCAGGTGGCCCTTATCCCTATACACTGAAGCTTTGCTTCTCAACCACACATCATGCCAACTAATGAATAGTCTCCACACTCCTAACTATAATACTGTATTTGATTTTTGTGTCGAGTGTCAGACTGTTGCTTCTCACATGGCAATCTATCAACAAAGTTTAGGAAGAACTGCTTAAATGTGTTTAAGTTTTATATCACTCATTTTAAGTACAATTTATGTTTTTACAATTGTTCAATAACGTATTGCATTGTTATGTAAATTAACAGGTAACGTGCAAGTCTTGTATTTTTAATAAAGTGGACAGTGCCCCTATAGTTTCATGGATATTAATGCTGTATACACATGGTCTTGATTAATATTGCTGAATTTAGTTCGTTTTTTTTCTCTCAATAAAAAAATCTAAATCTCACTTCACCAATTCAAATAGTTTGATTTATGAAAAGACGAGACTGGTGTGGCTGTTGGATTAAGGTTAAATCTGGCCAAATGTATTTAAACATGTGGACAATTGACTAGACATGTTAAACATAACGCTGTTACCACGAATCACGAAATGTATTTCGTGAAATGTATTTAAACGTTTATCCGTAGGTCTACAGCTTCAACCAATCATTAGAGGGCGCACTTACAGCCAGACCATGAGCCAGACGCAGCACTTTCGCATCCTCAAATGAATAATGAATAAATGAATAAAATAAAAATATGCTTTTTTTTAGTAAAATTAAAGAGGGTTACCGGGCAAACGCACAAATGGGAGTCATGGACCGCGTGACTGACCTACCAGTCATTTACTTGCTTAAGTCATTAGCTATTAATTGTTAGGCATTTGTATTTTGATCATTGACTGGAAAGAGGATCCATATACGATCATCTGTTATCTACGGGTGTATTTTGAATATTACGCTCATAATGCTTTTGTTTTAAAACTACAAATCCCATAATTCCGCGTGACCCGAGTGGCGTAGGTGTTTCCGGTGTCTTGTAACATTTTACTTCCTTCTACACAGACCGACACGAACAAACCAAAAAAGAAGACATCGTTAACTTTCCAATGCTGTTGTCAACACTCGTGTATTCTGTTTCATTTTGCTCGATTTCTTACCATAAACATTACAGAATGTGGTAAGTAGTGGCTACGTACTGAAGAATTGTTGGTAAAAGTAGACTCTAGCGCGAAGGCCTCCGAAGAAAGTTTGGTCGCGGCCCTGTAAACAACATGTCCTCCGCCTCGCAGTCTTCCTCTAGACGGCAGTGGTGCTACCTCTGCGACCTGCCCAAGATGCCATGGGCCATGCTCTGGGAGTTTAGCGAGGCTGTGTGCCGGGGCTGTGTCAACTACGACGGTGCGGACAGAATAGAGCTGCTGATCGAGACCGCGCGCCAGTTAAAAAGCTCACATGGTGTATTAGACGGCAGGTCTCCCGGGCCACAACAGAGCAAACCCAGCTCCTCTGGACCCATTGAAGCGGGTAGGCAGCACGGGGAGCGCCCAGACAGGGGGAGGGGGGACTACGGGACATCTTCACGTCTCCCCAATGGCCTCCATAGAGCAGAAGATGTGGCCTTGTCAGAGGGAAGCCGCCAGAGCCCAAACACTCGGCGGGCCATAGCTGGGACGATGCCGAGCCTCCACGGGGCTTTACCTGCTCATGCTCTCATAGCCCAGGGCCTAGTCGCAGCCCCTCACGGTCTTTTAGCCCCCTTAGCAGGTTCTAGAGCAGGGAGCGCTCCTATAGCTGTGTCTGCTGGTCCTTTGATGGGAGATGGTGCCAGAAGGCAGCCTGTGCCCCTAGGGGTCGGGGCTAGCACCTCTGCTATGGGCATAGACCCTGCCGTGTGGAGGAACAATGAAGTTATGGCTGAACTCAATGAGATTGCTCGAAATCGTGTGGAAGGTTGGCCAAATCGTCCCAAAGCAGTGCGGGATGTTCTTGTAGCTCTCAACAGCTGTGTGCCATTCAGTGTGCGCTTTAGGAAAGACCACAATCTAATGGGCAAGGTCCTGGGTTTTGATTCCACACCCACTCCAGAGTTTGAGCTCAAAGTGTTTGTGGAGTACCCCTGCGGCTCTGGCATGGTCTTTTCGGGGGTGCCAGACCTGGTGAGGCAGATGTTCCGTGATTCAGCAAAGGATGCTGGGAAAGCAGTGAACTCTGGGCTGCGTTATGTGGAATATGAGAAGAGACACAACAGTGGGGACTGGCGCGGCTTATCCGAGCTCCTGAACGACGGTGTGCGTCTTTTCAAAGAGCCCCCTATTCCTGAAGTTTTGCCTCAGCCAGACCCAGTTTTGTCCATGGCCGCCACAGGACGTCCTGTGTCATCTAAAAGCACTAGTCGGCGTCGCAAGGCCTCTCCGGGGTCAGAGAATGGTGAGAGTGAAGGCCGACCGGAGCACTTGGGCAGAGAGGCCTGGCCCAGGGGAGGGTACCCCAGCATGGAGACCCATCCCCCCGATGGTCCCCCTCGCCTACACAGCCAGCCTTCACCCATCTCAGCACTCATGGGAGTAGCAGACAGCCTGAGCTCCAGTCAGCTTGCCCGAGACAGTCCCAACATGTCCACTGGGCACACCTCCTCAGTGGGTCGCCCCCCCAGCAGCAGCCCTTCCACAGCCTCCACGTCTGTGTCCCAGGCCGCTATGGGCCAAGGCTCCGCCTCCGGAGCGTCCAGTAACACTACAGCGGGCGAGTCAAGCAGTGGAGCCCAGCCCGCTCTGCTCTGCTGCACGCTGTGTCGAGAGCGTCTGGAGGACACACACTTTGTCCAGTGTCCCTCTGTGCCGCATCATAAGTTCTGTTTTCCGTGCACACGGGGATTCATCCGGAGCCAAGGCCAGGGCAGTGAGGTGTACTGCCCCAGTGGAGAGCGCTGTCCCCTGGTGGGCTCCAACGTACCCTGGGCGTTCATGCAAGGAGAGATCTCCACCATCCTGGCAGCTGACGCAGATGTGACGGTCAAAAAGGAGAGTGACCCTTGACGTGTGGTCAAGTAAGAACCATTATATAAGTATTTACACCAAGCTACAATGTTTGTCAATGGTTGGCTTTTTGCAAATTGCCTAAAAATGCCTCTTTTTCAGTGGGGCATAAACTGAAAGCACTTCCCATATCGTCAAGCAGAGGTCCGCTGTGGCTGCAGTGCTGTGGGCCTCTATAACCAGGAGAGCAACCCATGGTCCACTCACTCGAGGGCGGCGCTCACCTGGTGCATCGCAGCCGAACGTTTCCGTCTAAAACTCCATCAGGAGTCACAGAGGCTGGTCATTTCACCCAGGATCAAAAGCACACGCTTCTTTTATGAATGACAATCTTTTTGTGTTAACATGATATACTTTTGCATATTGTCCTATACTGACATAAGACACTGATACTCAAATAATACACTTCTCTAAAAATGACAAACACAATGAATGTCCAAAATGTGGCAAAACCAAGAGGTCCTTAAACATCAAGGTGTGAGCTATACCCCTATTGTCTGTCTTTTATTATATATCAAAAATGTGAATTTACTTTCAATATGGCTCTGTAATTTCTATTTTTGATACAATACAAATTTATATGCATTTGTTTATAGTTTTGAGAAGACCAAAGATGGCTTCATGCTCATGTAATTTCTGTATTGTAGCTGTGTATCTCGTATTTACTGTCGACCTTGGCATTTGTCACTAATTTGTTCATCACAAATGTAAGCTTGCTTTGTCTTTATTTACTTTTTTGAATTATATGTATGGTAACTTCAAATGGTTAACCCACACTCGTGATCGTACTTGGTCAGCTCTATAATAAAAGATAAATAGGTATAGCTGGTTTTATTTGTCCGGAGTTATTTTATTTCTAAAAATCACGATATATATACAGTGCATTCATTTGGCATTTCTTACATTTATACAAACCACAGTTGATTATTTGAAATCACAATTCCATATTCAAAGTCAAATTAGTAAAAAAAAAACAAAAAAACGTGGATTTAGTCCATACTTAATATCAAACCCAGTAATAGATTGCCATAGCACTGGTGTAAACATTATGATAAAGTGGTTATTAACAAGTGCTCACATTTCAAATGTTCACGTGTTCCACTGTACAGGCAGTGATTAGTGTATCATCATCATCATACTGTGTCTCTAAATGGGACATGCGCCATCGCCAAGAGCCTCCTTTGCGCCCTTCAGGGTCTCTCTTTTGACACACTTCCAATAGCCAGAGATGCCAGTCTGAGGCTGAACCTGCGTGATTCAAAGATACAGAGGTTTGATAATGTTATTTAAAAAAAAAAAAAAAGTACTGTCTGAGTGGGCAGTTTACCTTGAGACCACGCAGCACTCTGTCTGTCATCACACCAATAAACTCTTTGTGGCTCAGGCAGTTGTCTCCGTCCATGTCGAATAGTTTAAACACAGTGTCCAGGACATTGTCGGACAGATCGTGTCCTGTGGCAATTCGGACGGCCCTCTTGAACTGAGCTGTATTTAAAGTTAGAAAACTACCTTAAGAATGCTACCCATTTGGCTGTGGTCATTCAAATAATCCTCTTACCCATCCCAACTGGACGATTTGCTTCCGTGACCATTTTCATAGAAACAGCAAAATCCTCCAGATTGTTTGTGAAGAGACAGAAGGCTCTGAATTCTTCAAAAGTGATACTCTAAACGACAATACAAATATATTCTTCAGTCACAAAATACATCAGAAACCTGTTGACCGAATCTCGAGAAGTTGATTACTTGTCCAGCAGGGATCTTCTTCCTCATGTTCTGCCAGTAGACTTCATTGTCTTCCTCATTGGTGTAGTGCAACAGCCACTCAGCAAAGTCCTCTCGGCGCATAGTGTCCATTCCTTTGGAGAACTGCAGGAACTCCATCTCCTGAACCTCAGACTGGAGGTCCTCCATGAACCTGAAGACACCAAACATTCAAGAATATACTCCCAAATATCAATCTTGACTAAGTAAGCAATAATACTACAGTGTTTCCCACGAGTTTATACAGAAACACTGGTGGCACAAGCGATCCATACTTGAATAATGTTATTTGAGATACAACCTTTTGTCCAGTTTCCAGATTAAAATTTTTCTTTTACTATGGATCATACCTGGACGATTACACACACATTATTTAGTATAAATTTTGGTTTTGGAGAATAAATGTCTCTGTTGCCTCTGTTAATCAAAAAAAGGACAGATGCTAGACTTAATATAGTTACTTCTGTGACAATACCACAAGCATAGTATAATTAGTTTTACCTTTTTTCAGCTTGTTTTTAGACTATGGGGGCAAAAATTAGACTATGGAGGGCCTGGGAAACACTGGTATTATAGTGGTCGTGGTCCTGGCATCTCAGGTACGTTAGGCAGATTCAATACACTCTAATTAGTTACATTGTGTTCTGTATATACCTGCGGAAGTCCTGATACTGCAACTTGTTTTGCCCTTTCTGCCCAAAAAAGTACGCCTGAAGAGTGGTATTCACAACTACTTCCTCTGCTGGGCTCTGGTGAGAGGACACAGATAAACCAAAGGAATGCCCAATTATAATATTAATATAAACTATTTACAACTGTTAATGGAGGGAAAACATGCTATCACAAGGATGAATGTACCCACCTCAACACTGTCCTTGGCCAGTGACACTTTTTTACTTTTTCTTATTATTTTCTTGAGCTTTAGCGACAAAAAGAAAATGGACAAAAATTATCAAAATGAATTGTATAACAGCTCACACATTTGACTTATCCAATAGCATAGGAAACTTAGAATACAGACTTTAAAATAAATTACCATACATGAAACAAAATATTTATAATGACACCCATGCATCTCTACTCATTTCACTGAATGCATTTGGGAGTGTTGCACCAAGTCAAAACCTGTAGCAACAAGACAGGTGCCAACATGCGGCATATAGAAATAAAACTAGCCTGGACCTGATCTATGTAAACAGGTTTCCTCTTGACATGGGCGTCTGACTGGAGCAGACACTCAAATGTGAAGAGGAGAAACAGACTGATGCAAACACAGAGCAGGCACTTGTCCCTCACCTTTCACTGGGACTGAAGTCACAACAGTCAAGATACTACAGTGTAGCATCTAGACTTAGGCAGCATTAAGAGTGGTAACATTTTAAAATTAAGAACATTTTAACTTCTTGTCCTCTGATATCAAATGTCAGGTTTGATTTTTCACCTTCAGGAATTCCTTCTTGTCCACCTGTTCATTGCCGTCTACATCCAGCATTTTGAAAGCAATGTGAAATCCAGTACGTGGCTCTGAAGATAAAACAAATTATTGAGAGTTATGTTAAGGTGAGAGACGACAGGTAGGGAAAAAAAAAAGTGAGATATCAATTTCAAACAGTTTGTCAGCATGTATCGTTTCCATATAAATACAGAATTGCATATTTGGGACATATAAATCTGAAAAAACTGTGCCAGGCTTCAGTCTGTTGAGATATTAAATACAAAACCCACCTCTTCTCCGTGGCATTTGGTTCTAACTAGACAGGATATCTTGGTGTTTTATTATTTTATTGTTCTTTGCCTAAGTGTCATATTTTATGTATATCTGTTTTGTTTCATGTTGTTTATGTGAAGCACTTTGGGCAGCTTAAGTTCCATTCTAAATGTGCTATATAAATAAAATTGAATTGAAAACTTATACAGGGGATTTTGGATATTTTATTGATCTATTTTATAAACTAAATCTTGATGAAAATTGGTGTAAATATTAAAATTAGTAAATGGTCACATTTTTATATAGCGCTTTTCCACCTCCAAACAATAATAAATCAAACTTAGAATTAGTTATCAACAAATCCTTCCCTATGGTCTGTCAAAATCTTGTCAATATAGGACAGTTTGGTGTTTGTAGGTGCTTTTTTAAGAGGTGATCTTCATGTCCCTTTTCCTTAATTCACAGCAAAACAAGCTGCCATTTCAAAAGACGTTAGTAATAGGAAGTAAGTTCATCTTGTAATAGTAATTAATAATAAAACGTAAAACATACTTGTCAGGATTGTCAGTAGAAAAAGATACTCTGTGTAGGATATCAAACCTGCAAACACATTACATTTAGATCAGTCCATATTGATGACCATTGTAAAATAAAGATAATAGAACTCACCATTGTCCCCCAGGCTTCGAAACAGATTACTCCCTGCTGTGGCTTTGGAGGCTGCTCGCAACATGTTATCTGCCTCCTACAGAAGAACACAATTGAAATAATAGTTAATTAGAATGTTTAGGCTAATTACATAAATATATTGAAATTGTACATACACGTTCTGTTAATGCTCTCTTCTGCAGCTTTCCTATCGAACACAACACAAAAAACTGGTTAACAACAATAGTATATGAAGTTTATTTTATTTATTTATTTATTTCAGTCAGCTACATCCCTATTGTAAACACAGCTTTAACCCCAAATCTTAAAGGTGAACTATGTGACTTTACTGATGGAGGGTACGCCACTTGTTTGTCTCCATGGAGATGTTATTGCTTTGCCTAGAAAGTTCCACAGTAGGGAATTGAACAGATCTGTCTTGCAAATATTCAATTCAATTACAGGTTTTGTTTTGTTTTTTTTATTGTTGAAATACATACATTCTTACTGTGAGCAGGGTTGCTCTCCATAGATCTGACTTGTAACTTGCCCTGGTAGCATCTCCTGCTTGTTTCCACAGAAATAATAGAGAAATTTGATCCCATACTATGCAACATTCCAGGCAAAGCAATAACATTTCCATGGATACAAGAAGGTAGCAGACCCTCTTTGCAACCACATAAGTTGAAAAAACTATTCAGTGTTGTTTTTATCATCACAGAGTCTGTACATTTCCCCAGTGGCATTAAAGGTCCTATGTTACGCAAAACTGATCCCTGTGAGCTTTAAGCCATGTTATAATATTGTTACTTCCATAAAAACATACATGGAGTTGTGCTTTGTTTCATTCACACATGTTTGAGTAACACTTTTTTATTAGACTGTCAACATTTCCAAAGCTCAAAATGCTCTGTTCCACCTTGTGATGTCATGAAGTGGTAGTTTTCAAGTTAACAGTTCCTTTTACCTTTAGTTCAGTAGAGATAGGCAATTCCAGGGCTGAAATCAGCCAAATGATTCTAGTGAAGGTGTATGGAGTTTAAAAACACAGCAGAGCACTTCCTGTATTACCACATGACATCACAAGCTGAAACAGAGTGTTTTCAATTTGAGAGAAGAACATGTGTGAATGAACCAAAACACAACTCCAGATATGTTTGTGATGAGCAAACAACATTATAACATAGGTCAGAAAATATCAGTTTTAAAGGGTTCCATTTTAGGCTAAAGTATTAGACTGCTGCTTACTGTCTACGTTCTCGAGCATCACAGAGTACAGGAAGTCTCTGGGTGTCATGTAAGGCTCGCCCTGGTACACCACCGATGCAAACTGGATAAAACGGAGCCTCCTGGCCGACATATTTATACCGACTGAATCCTGAAAAAACAATAGCATGAAAAGTATTAAGTGAGCAGATGAAGGCGTAACATGCTTTAGCCATGTTTATTTATGCGTGCTCAGGTTGACAGCTGCAATGGGGCGGAGTTACTGATCTATGGTTTACCAACTATAATTACTCTTTTAATCCTTTAATAATAAACAACATATCAAACAGCCATTGCCATTAGTCAACGAACAATAAACAGTGGTAGCAACCGGTTTTCAAGATTTAGTTTCACCAACTTTTGCAGTATACTTAGCCTACTTTTTGTTCCTCCTCTTTGGCGTATATTCTGCATGGAAGCGTCCGGTTGTTTTCAATGTAGCGGTAATAACAAACGACCCCGGCTCCAACCAAAGACCCCAAAACGCCAGGGCCGACAACACGGCGTAAACCTAATACTTTAATGCTCCGAGGAGAGCGCAAAAGCCCCTTAAAAAGAGAAGCGAGCCTTCCCCAGCTGGCCATCTTCAAAGAGCTAGCAGGTATCGCTAGCAGCAGCTGGCCCAACCCTCCACGGCCCAGCCCAGTACTTCCGTAAAGTACAACTGCACTCACGTCCCTAATACGGGGTCTCTGTGGTATTGGTATGTTTTTAAAAACAAAAGTAAATAAAAAATAAAAAAAACCCAACAATATTAAGGCTTTTATACAGGGTATAACTATCCATTAAAAATATATATAAATAATATTATTGCACAGAAGATTTTAATCTTTAGTCTCAGATAAACAAACAGAAGTTCTGAATACCTCCAGTACCCCCCAGTCCTTGGCATAGCTCAGGTCCTGAACCTTGGACTAAAGCACAGTCACCACTACAACTAATCAGTCTTATTTGCACCGAGGGCGGGTTTCAAGTGCCAAGGTGTGCAAAAGTGCCATAGGTAAATGTGTCACCATTAACTTGACATCAAGTTTGCATTAGCAAGTTTGGAGGTTTATTTAATGTCATAGCAGCAAGTTGTAAAGTAACAAAGACATACACACTGTAAGATAATCAATGAAGGAAACAAAGGTTTCACAATATTTTTTCTTCGGTCACGGTTTACTCTTCTTATTTACGTTGGTTATAACTATGTTCATTATAACATAGTTGAAATTGCCCTGTGTGTCTCAGAAAAAAGTGATGAGAAGCAAACAGTTCAAACACACACAGTGGTGCAGGCTAAATATCTGCCATGAGCAATGAGTAGGAACAATCACAGCCACATGAAAATACTTAAGCTCTTATGGTAAAAAGATGTATTGCAGTGACAAATGTATTGATTGGTTTACTCAAATTAGTCCCACTGTCAATAAACCTACAGCTCTCTCTCCCAAACGTTCAGACTTTTGCAGACTGCACGACATGGCACTTATGTTAAAAATGAATGCAATAAAGTAAAACATTTCCATTAAAACATAGCTTATTTAGATTTGAAATAAGACAGCATTAATGCAGGCAGAATCAGAACACTCTTCATGACAGTGAATTCAACACTGCAGCATCCATTGCACTCTCACGTCCACAAAGTACTTTTGGTGTTTTAAGAGAGGAAGACTGTAAACAAGTATGAGACTGATCATTCACTTGGAAAACTGAACACAAAAGACATTACAATCAGAAGAGGTTTGCCACTTTCTCAGCTGGAATTCAATCTTTTAAAAGAATGGCACCATTTTGCAGAAATTAGATAACTTTTACGCCAAATAAAAATGCGGTTTCACCTGTGCAGACAGTTGTCTAGACTCAGAAATCCTCAAAACATTTGGTTATGTTTCTTTGTATAGGAGGACATGTACTATTGTAACATACATCTATGTTGTCACAGACACACACTGACTAATAGAGATTTTATTGGGGCTACAGGGAAACTCCTGGATCGGACAGACCTGATGTTATTACATATAGACATATAAAAATAGAACAAGCATACCTACAGTACAGTATGGCCTGCTGGTCTTCCTGGTAAAATGTTTCATACAATGTAATAATTGTGTACTTATATACACTGTATAATTTCATAATCCTAATTTGCATATTTTTATGTGATAAACATTAGGAGATTAGAGTGATTGTTTCTTTTGAGTTTTGTGGATTAATACAAATGTTAAATTGTATCCATTTCATTTCAGAGTATTGTTTTATTAGAGCACAGGATTTATTGGTATAAATACAAAGATAAGTATATACAATTTATGACACTTAAACTAGTCTTTCATGGAGAGTTTTTCGATCTGCTGAATGTCTGGATTCAAACACAGAGTGGTCCATTCTATGTTGTTTAGTGTTTTACCACCACCACTGAATCAGCTGCGATTCAACATTTCACAGCTGAACTCTTTACATTCTGTGAATAAAAGTTGACATTACAAACAATAAGGCGGCCATTTTGGCCGAGAAGTCACAGATCAAAGACTTTTCTCTGGTCTGACCATACATCCCACTCTTCTTAACAGCGACTGCAAACAGCGCCACACACTCTCCGCCTCACATTCAATTATTGCAGTTCAAGCTCTGTTCTGCCCAAATGGTTTCAATAACGTAAAAAGAAAAGCAAGTTAAACGGGAGCACTAATAAACTATTTCATGCAATGCTTGGGTTTTCATCATGTGTACAAAGGCTTTGTGTTACGTAAGCGTACTGTTACTTTGAACATTGTCACTTCACACCTCATGTATTGAATTTGAATTTGATGGAGACTCTTCACCTGACATTAGGAAAATAAGAACTATAAGATCTTGATGACAGTAATAGAACTGAAAGTGAATAGTGGCCATGACTATTTACTGACATGATGAGCTCAGAGAGTTACACCAGCATTCCGTTATATTAACATCACTCAAAGCTAGTGGTGCAATGGGATTACATGTTTACTTTACACAGGTCTGTGTTTAAGGTGCCCCACTGCTTACGTGGGTGTGACGAATCAGTTTACATTTGCAAGTAGTTCTTGTTTCCTTCCCATTTTCTCACTCTAACAAAGAGAATAAATAAAAAAGTATATTGCTTCAAAAAACTTTTTTTTTAAATATTGTGAAATGTCATTCACCACTTCTCAAGTTGTCTAGATAGACAGAGCATTACATTATCAGTCAAAGATACATACAGAAAAATGCTGTGAATCCAAGAGATTAAACTATCAACAATGAGACGTGACAGTGACTAATTCCTGGAACAAATGTTGGAGTCTGACTGTGTGTCTCGGCCCACCTCCTCTCTACCAGCAGGTGGCGCTCCTGTATTGCCTGGGTGAAGGGGAGGGGCTGAGATCAGTCTGTCACAGTTGAGTCAGTCCAATGGCCTCAGTGTGTTCCAGAGTCACTGAGGCTCTGAAAACCTAGCTGCGCATGCTCCCCATCCATCTCAACATCCTTCTGTGAATCCACTCGATGCTCCACACCTTTAGTCAGTGAAGTCACACGGACTCTTCATTTGCTCTTTCCAGAGGTGCTGGAGCCCCCAGCCCCACCCTCAAATTTATCTGCGATTTCTGATGTGTCTAGCTTCTCCGAGCCGTCTCCTTTCTCTGACCTCTCCTTCTCAGAGCGCTCCTCTCCCTCCACCAGTTCTGAGCGCTCAGAGCGGGCATCAGCGTCACCCTCCGATTTCTCCTTTCGCTCCGAGCGATCTGCCTCTAGGCCAGAAGTACCAGGCTGGTCCCACTTAGCCATGGTCTCATGCTCTGCTATAGCGGCGGTGATGTTAGACGTCCAGGCTTTTAGGTCCTCCTGCACAAACGCAATGAATAGACGTTTAAATTATGCTACACAATTACAGCAAATCCTAAAATATGACTAAATACATTGTATCTATTTGTCTGTTATTAGTTACACTTCTAATGTTTTATGAACACACATCATAAATAAACAAATAAGTTTATATCTAAATCTGTTTCAGTTGATGTACTTTGGACTACAATCTCCTCCTGTTCTCATTCATATCTAAACCACAACCAAAAAACTGAAACAAGCCCCACCACAGCCCCTTATTCCATTTATTTTACATTATTAGAATGATCACTCACCTCATCTTTCGCATGGAATATGAAGTTGTTTCCATCGTTCACTCTAGTACAAAAATAACAAAACAATAACCAAATTTAGCTCAAGTAATGGTTTCATGTACACACTATTTGAAATACTAGATTATATTCTTAAATAACTAGCTCTTACTGCACAATGAAGACATTCTTCTTCTTCTTGTATCCCATGGATGGGTCAAAGGTGCAGTTGCACATGTCCACAGATGGCTCTCCATTATAAGTTGTATTGTGATTTCTTGCATCTTTGTAGAAGTTCAACTTCCCATCTTTCAGCACACAGTAGACATTCACCCAGGTCTTACTAAAAATAAAAATAATGTTCTTTTAGTTCAGATCAAAAAAAAAATTGTGATTGAATTTGACTTGGGTTCAGTATGGTCAATGTCAGTGCTATTTGCTATTTATACATACACTAACTATTTTTGTTCTAGACAAAATGAACGTCCAACCTGTCTTAAATTAATATATTAATCCTTAAGTACCTGTTGGGGCTCCTCTGTGTAGCCTCCAGCTCAGCGGTGGTGGCCTTCTTGCGGTAGAGGAAGCCTTCATTTTGGGCAGTGTGAGAGGGGGGCTGAGGTGTAGTGGGTGCACCAGTGGCTGGGGCAGAGCGGGACCGCCTTGGCTCCTCTGGTTCTTTTGGGCGGGGCCTTCTCCTGGGTTTAGGCCGGTCCCTGGCTCTTGGACGTCCATCAAACCTGGTGACAGGAGCAGAGAGGCTGCTGGGAGGCCGGTAAGGCTCCCCTCGTGCCTGAAGAACAAAGGGACATGATGAACAAGGACAAAATGACACTTCCTGTTCGTATGGTGAGGATATTATATATATTTACATGTGCAGCTTCTCGCTCCTGAACCTGTTCCACAATCTCTGCCATGGTGGATCTCTTCTCTCTGTAGAGACAGCACACATTGTAATTTTTAGTCATTTTTAAAATCATTAGAGCTGCACAGTTCTGTCCAGAAATACTCTGAGCTAAATGTTGCAGTGAGGTTGACCTTACCCTGAGCGCCTGTCGGACCCCTCCTTCCCCGATCCCTCCAGGTCGCTGGAGTCTTGCCTGGGTATCCGCTGCTTGCCGCTCCCCTCTTGTTCACTGGATGACTGCCTCTCTAATCGTCTGCGGTAGCGCTCCTGTCGCACTATCATGGGCAGTTCGTTAAGCCTGGCTTGGATCTCCTGCTCACTGGAGGTCTGACGGCCCAGCTTGTACTCTCTCTCCCGCCGTAGATGGTCCATCTGGGGGTCTGAGCGGCTGCCGCGGGGGTCCCTCTGGAGACGCCCATGTAACAACTCCAGTCCAGACTCTGGGCCCATGTCGGCCATAGGGATGTCTCCATACTGCTCACGCTGGATCCGACTGGCCTCCAGGAGTGGGTTCACTGCCTTGTGTATGTGGTTAATTCTGGGCTGCATGAAGTCAGCCTTCAGGTGCTGCCAGGCGTAGGCCATTTTAGGGTCCATGATGCCCCCGCTCTGGGCCAGGTAACCTGAACTGCCCAAACTGCCACTGCTGTAGTGATTTTGTGCCAGAAATCCTGAGCTACCCAAGCTCCCACTGCCCTGATAATTCTGTGCTAAGAATCCAGAACTCCCTAAATGAGACTGTTGTGCCAAGAATCCCGAACTCCCTAAATTGGGCTGTTGAGCCACGTATCCAGAACCTCCTATGTTTTGTGTTTGTGCCAGATATCCTGAACTGCCCAGGCTCTGTGGCTGAGAGAGGAAGCCTGGACCGGACAGTCCTCCACCTCCTGGAGGCTGGGCCAGATTTCCCGAGCTGCCCAGCCTACCACTGCCTAAATGGTTTTGGATGGAGTGACTAGACCCACCAACAGCGGTCAGTCCAAAGTACACAGAGGTCTCCCCGATGGCCCCTGTTTGATGGTTTGCTCCAAGATAAGACGAGGCATCAGTGGCTGCACTCTGAGAGGCCAGTGCAGACAGACCCGTGTCCACCGTGGGGGCAGGGTTGAGATGGTTCATTCCCAGATACGAGGAGCTGCTGATCTTGGTGCTTCCTTGCTGGTCGATTGAATGGAAGCCCGATCCGTTCAGGACTGGATTGTAGCCACTCAGGGCCGCGGACAGTCTCTGGGATGCAGGGGTGGCTCCCAGCTCCAGAGCGCTCTGTAAAGGTTTGGGCTCAATCTGCGCCTGTATCGTCTGCCTCAGAAAAGGAGAGGTAGAAGAACAGGAAGCACCAGGAGTCAGGCAGGACAACGGAAACATTCTACGGCTGGACAGGGGCATCTTCTTCTCCTCTTCCTTTTTCTTCTCAGCCTGAACAAAAACAATTAATTACATGTTGGAATTATATATTTTGAAATGGGAAGTCAATATTTCAATGTATACACCAATGGATGGATCTTAAAATGATTATATTATTATGGAAGTAATGGTCATGTATAAACAATAGGTCCAATGTGAATGCAGCACATGCAGAAGACAAAACAGCTGTGGTGAAGTCATGGCATGCTAAAGCGCGCCTACTAAGCAATTTCCTGGGTCCCTTTTTTCTTTTAAAGCCATTAAAGTTTGACTCCAACACAAACTGATTAAACATTTATCCCAGTCAAGCTTACTGCAGAAAGCTGGCGGAGGGAGCTGAAGCGCTCTTTCCAGGTTACAGCAGCCTTGCGAAAGGCTTCATGACGGAGGATGAGCTGCTCCACCTCATCTGTCTGGGCTTGGGCCTGCCCCCCCTCCTCCTCCCGGGACGTGATCAGTGGCTCTTTGGCCTTTAGCCACGCCTCCGCCTTCACTGTCTCCTGCGCAAACTGGAAGTGCTCCTGCTCTGTATGGACACAACAGCAACATGTTACAGCTTTGTGTGCTTTGCATCGTCTACTACTAGGACTGTCGCGATAACAAATTTTAAAGTGCAATTTACCACTGAAGAAAGTAAAGAGGATAAACGGTAATATTGAAACAAACACTAAAGCAGAAAAAATATTTGAAATGTACAATATACTTTAAAAACATGTGCTCAAATAAATAAACAGCAGACTGAAACACTTTAGTTTGTATCTATATTATTCTTATATTTGTATATGTTTGTAATGTGATTTAAATGTCTTTCTTATTCTGTAAAGCACTTTGAATTACTTTGTGTACGAATTGTGCTATACAAATAAACTTGCCTTGGCCTATACTCATAGTCATAGAAGTTATATATTCAACCTTCTACAGCTCAAATCTTATCGTAGTACAGAAAAATATCATCAGTACAAAGAAAAAGTACCCATGATAAATACTGACCCAAAAATTATAATTCCATTCCTTTCATTAATAGAATGATTAGGTCTGTCACGATAACACATTTTGAAGTGCGATATATTGTTGAAGTCAATATAGACAGATAGATAAATGATAATATTGAAACTAAACCATAAAGCAGAATTATTCACAAAAAGTATTCTAAATGTACAATATGTTAAATATTTTTGAGTTGTATAAATGAACAGCAGAACGCAACACTTAAGTAATTAGTTAATTACTGAGTGAATCTTAATTCCACTTGTCCCTTATTTGTCCAGCACACACTATTTAAAACTTCCACAAAAAATAACCAAAAGTATCCCACTACTACAAAGAAAAAATACCCACAATAAATATTGACCCCCAAAAATTATTGTTCCATATATAATAAGTCGATATAGTAATTATGATGAGAGGCTTATGTACTACTCTGTAACATGAGATTTCAGTAATACACAACATGTTAAACAGAGGCTACTTACTGCATAGCAATCTTTCTTGGTGTTTTTCCCACTTCTCATTCAGTGCATTTTGTTTTGCCAGAAGACTGTCCAGCTTCTCCTTTATCTGTAATGAAAGTATGGTTAATATAATAGCTTCCTATTATAACTAAATCCATTTACATACAACATAACATTCGTCCTTATCTTAGTAATGTTAATGTTAACAGACTAACCTCCTCAGATGCCGGATTGCCTGCAGCAATGAGGATTTTGCCCAGATCTGCACACTGCTGTATGGTCTTGGTGCGGTTTTCTATTTTGGCTTTTTGTTCCTGGTGTTGTCTCATCATTAGCTCCAAAGATGTTTGATCCCTTTGAAAGTATACACAAATCACACCAATCAAAGCTTGTGAAGTATTTAATTCAAATTATTCAAATTAAGGATGGATCCTAAATGTTTTTCATGTTTTTTAGGGGTTTAAAAAGACTGCACTGAGGTCACACTCAAATTCCCATCTTTCAGCACACAGTAGTCAGATCAACTGACCAACAGGTTGGCACATGACGAGACACTTAACCCCCCTCGCCCCC